>JAQSCN010000072.1:0-50000 GCA_029379335.1 Thymus mandschuricus
TAGAAAAGATTGTAAATTTTAGTAGTGGAAAAGCATAGTTGGATATTACATTAGTATGTTTTGGAAATACTTTAGTATTTGATTTGATAACATGTGTTATGGTTACATACAGCGTGGGATGATGTTTGAATATTTTGTTATTGTTAAATAGTGAAATAATGTTTTATGAAAGTCAGTGGTGTATTTAGTTTCTAGCAGTTATTCGCCCAAAAAATAATTAATATTATTTAGTATAAAAAATAATGCAGATTTCTAGCAAAATATATATTAAAAAAAATTATAAAGAATAATAGACCACGGCTAGTTTTTACGTTGTCTATATTTTAAAAGACAACACGCTAATAGATAACACAACAAAACTGTTGTCTATATCATTATAGACAACGGGGAAATAACTGTTGTCTATAAGCGCCCCTAATAGACAACACCGCCATAGACAACACCAAAATTTATTATAGACAACGGGTTTTAGCCGTTGTCTATTAGCGAAATTCTTGTAGTGATTGTTGTGTTGGGACAATATGGAATGAAGGAAGTAGACAAGATACTTGATTGTCTCACAATATTAGACCCTTGCCTTGCATGGTCGCTTCTTCCCCTTCTTTTAGATGAATTGAAGCATCTATTACTTTCAGTATACTATGCTAGCTGTATATGTAGGCTTGCATAGACTTGAATTTAATTAACTAACTTCAACATTGAATTAATTGATGTATGTATATACAAACAAATCAATTCAATTCAATGCAATTAATTTTCAGAGACTAATTAAGCTAATTATTCAAACTTGCAATTGAGCGTATATATAATACTACTATAATGTGCACGTGGGAATCGTATCTCTAGTAGTAATTGACAATATAGAGATTGAAGCTTAAGAGTTGACGGGCTATTATTAGTATTTCACTATCACATCCAATCCAAAGATATTTGATAGAGAAAAATCATGCAAAGAGATGGAAGTAGTACAGCTGATGCATGGGGTAATTGGGACCAATCGCAGTCCCTATATACCCTAATACAAAATTCAACAACCATTCATTGTTAGAATTTCTTGAAAATGGACGGTATATATATCAACGTGAAATGCGGCCAAGAACCTATTATGAAACGTGATGGAATTGTACAAGATTTAGATATATGTACATCTCGACTCGACTCGACTCGACTCGACTCAACTCGACTCGACTCTCACTGCAAAAACAAAAACAAGATATAAATATCTATAACATGCATTCACACGTGCATATGCATTATACACACTAGTATGTTTGATTTGTTTGTAAATTGAATTGAGAGAGAAGAATTAAGGCGGACGGTGGGCGGCGGCGGGAATCATTGTCTTTGTAGTGGTCAAGGGGTGTTGTGTTGCGGTCCCGCCACGTGTGCACTCTTTCTTTCGCCTTTCCTTTATTATTTTCTCTTAATTTTCTTTTAAATTAAGTTGGGTGGTTCGAGCTTCCTTGATGGATCGGAAGGCAAGCACTTAAAAGCCGCAAACCTTGAATTTTTAAGTCGGGATATATATATGGGAACCCTAGCAAGCTAATTAACATGAATTAATTCTCCAACATCTTGAACAATGCGTGAAGGTGCACATTTCTTTACGAAAGCGAGGTTTCAAAACATAAGTTCAATTAGGATTAGTAGTGGGGAGGGAGCCTGTATATGTATATCTCATCTCACCGCTATTAATAAAACATTACTTACTGGTTTGGCAAGATGCATTATCACTAACTAATATTGTCAAACATTCTATATAATACTGTATATGGATTAGAAAAACAAATTAATTAAGTGAGTATTTGTCTTCCTCTAGAACTTGATCAAAACTTTTGCTTAATAAGTCCACTCGTTTACTTGATTAGAGGATTGTTCAACACCAAATTATAGAGCTAAGCTAATTAATTATTAATAATTAATCACACATATTTAAATTTCCAATTCAACACCGACGCGGACGCGGTAGCACTACAGACTTGATTTCAATTCCCAGGACAAAACAAACATAAATAAATAGATTTCTCTAGAGAGGTTAGATTCAATTGATTAGCAGAATAACGCAATGATACTATTATATTGAGTTATGAAGAAAACATTTAATTAAGGGCGGGTCAAAGATGATAATGAATTAATTAATAATGAAATATATGGAATTTGGATGAATGGGTGTGGTCTAGCTAGGTCGATGATGGTATCATTGGTTACGTCGGATTCTTAGACTTTTTTCAGGTCAGGGCTATACTTATATATTTTTTTACTGAAATCGATTTCTAGAAACTGCGGCATTATATATATATATATATATAGGGAGTGGTTCGTGTGCAAATAAATCCTTGCGTGAGAAAATGAGAAAGATGCTTAAAACTATACAAAATCATGCTTAAGTCAGTATATATTTATGCTTACAACACCATTATGCTTTTTAATGTACAAATTCATGCTTAAACCTAGTCATGCTTATAATACCTTATAATCATGCTTAAATCAATTACAACCATAGATTAAATTAAGATCAATGGTCCAGATCTATTCCTATTTCTCACACCAGGACTTATTTCTATATGATCCATCCTCTATATATATATATATATATATATATATATATAGTAGTACTACGTACATTGGATAAGCTAGGGTCGTTAAAAGAAAGAAAATTAAAGAAATGTTGGATTATTTAAATATGCAAGTTGCAAGCATATATATGCAGCTGTTGTATACATTGGTTTAATTTCATATATTAATTTGTTCTAATTAAGTATTGTTTGTACTTATTAATCTCTGTTAAGTTATTGTTAGTTAGCGAGCTTCGAGAAACCAAATACTTAATACTCCCTCCGTCCTTAAATAAGTGTCCCGAGCCGCCATTTTGTGCAAACCAAGGAGAAGGGTAAATTGACACTTATGCCCTTAAAATCCTTGATTATTTATTTATTTATTTTTGTCTTTATCCCACTTTTAGATTTTCAAGAAAGGGTAGTTTTGGTAGTTTTGTGTAATTTTTGCTTGGAAAAATGTGATAGGACACTTATTTAGGGACAAAATTTTTGGCGGCTCGGGACACTTATTTAAGGACGGAGGGAGTAATCTACATACATAATTACATATGCCATTATAGTGGAGTATATATATGCATGTTAAGAATTAACCAGCATTGCTATAATGATAATGATAGTGATAAGATCATCATCGTCGAATTGAATTGAATTGAATTGATGTATTTTTGAAGCGATCTTCTTCTTCTTATTATTACTGTATTAATTACTACGTACTATTGCATTTGCATGGCTCAACGTTTTCCATATCAACCAACCATTTCCATTTGGGCTCAACCGAAACGAACCATATTGACGGACCCAAATTATATTAAAATGAAATGGGTATTGAGCTGAATTGGGCTAAATAATTACAAAAATGGGCTTTCTTTCCTTTCGGCCCACGAGAATAATAAACATTTGTTATGCTTGCTGCGTGTCAGAACCGACAATTCCCAACCTTTTCTGTGAAATCCCATTACACTCCTTGAGATTTTCCCACACGTTTCCATCATAACATTACTAATCTTTTTCACGTTTTCCTTTCTCTTTTTTTGTTTTTGATTTTTTTTTTTATACTCCAATACTAATTGATTTTTTTGTGAAAAAGATCTGCTAATATATGATACTCCTCCCTCCTTCAAATTTTTATTATTCAAATATATTTTATAGAGGAAATAAAAAAGGAAATTATCATATCACAGCGCAAGTTGAGGGCAAAATGGAGAATATGACTTTTCTTCTTCATTTCTGTTTTTTCCACTTTACGCAGCGATCCGTTGAACATTCCCACTTTCTCTCTCTATATAAACCCATCCATCATCCACCCCCTCCTCATTTTCAATTTTCCAAACTCCCAACTTTTTTTTTTCCTCTCTTGCACTTCTCATAACACACAAACTACTGTAAGTCTTATTTTATTTATTTATTTTCTTTCTTTCTTTTTCTTGCTTTTTGCAGTTTACTTGTTGATGCTCAAATACATCACTTTCTGTTAATTATATTTTTGAATTAACAGACTTCTTGTATATACTCTCTGTACTAGTATACGTTAAGTTAGTTGATCTCAATCTCAATAGCATTTTAAATTATATTGAGACCAAATAAAAAGCTTAAGGTGTCAGGATTAAGGTAAATTTGCTTGTTCAGTATTGCTATTAGGTGAAAGACTCAATCTTGATTAAGAACGAGCTGAAAATTTCATTTCCTTTTTGATCAATCAACAAGAATGAACACTGGTAGTTTTCTTGGGATTTCAAGTATGAAGCCCTGTCGTAATGTGTTGATTCTTGGAAGAAATTCTTCCATTTTTGGATGTCCACTTGGAAAACGTGGTCATTCCTGTGAATATAATTTGTCGAATTCTCAGTTCAAGTCACATTGTTTGGTTAAAGCTCATTGCTTTCATAATAGTAAGCTAGTAGGATTTAGGAATCTTATTGACCCGAACCGGAGAGTTTTTGGTGGTTCCGGTTCATATTGGGGTCAATCCAAGGTGTTTTTGGCTGATCGGGTGAAGAAGAAGGGTAGTTTTGGAAGTGTAGTAGCAAATGTGGCCTCAAATGTTAGGAATAATTCGAATTCTGTTGGACCCCGCTTACCTGAAAATAGCTTTGAGAATATATACATTCAAGGTGGTTTCAATGTGAAGCCCCTGATAATTGAGAGAATAGAGGAGAGTCAAGATTTGTTTGGGAACGATGAAGCAGAAGGGAAAGATGATGAGGTCAAGGTTAAGGACAGTAGGACTGGAAATATCGATCAGTTTAGTAAAGCAGAGGTCTCAGAACCAAGCCTCGATTTACATGTGTCGGAGGTAGAGAAGGAGGCTTGGAATTTGCTTCGAGGTGCAATTGTGAACTACTGTGGGGAACCCGTGGGCACCGTAGCTGCTGCTGATCCGGCTGATAAGCAGCCTCTCAATTATGACCAAGTCTTTATTCGTGACTTTGTTCCATCAGCTCTTGCATTCTTGCTTAATGGAGAAGGAGAGATAGTAAAGAACTTCTTGCTCCACACCCTGCAGTTACAGGTAATTGGATACATATTTTATAATTTCTTGAGCTTTTCTTCCCCTAGGCTAACTGAAAATATGTGTGTTCCGTACGACTAGTCAGACACATTTGTTACTCCAATGCATTATGGAATTTTTTATTTCAGTTTGCATTTCTTTTCTAATTAGAGCTGGGAGAAAACTGTGGACTGCTACAGCCCCGGGCAAGGGTTGATGCCAGCTAGTTTCAAAGTTAGAAGTGTGCCTCTCGATGGGCCGGATGGAGAGTTCAAAGATGTATTAGATCCGGACTTTGGTGAATCGGCTATTGGGCGAGTTGCACCTGTTGATTCCGGTATGTCTCGTCAACATATCTTTCTAATGGTCAAATTGAATTCGACTTGCTTGTTTATTGTCTCGGTTTGCATATGTGCGATATTTTTGTTGTTTGAGAATCTCTTGTTTTTGCTAGTCACCCACGTATCATTCAAGGAACGCTTTACTTTGCTGATTTGCGTGTAATTATTGAACAGGACTGTGGTGGATCATTTTATTGAGATACTATGGAAAAATCACTGGGGACTACTCATTGCAAGAGAGAGTAGATGTGCAGACTGGAATACGATTGATTTTGAATTTGTGCCTAACTGATGGGTTTGACATGTTTCCGACTCTCTTGGTCACTGATGGTTCCTGCATGATTGACCGAAGAATGGGTATCCACGGCCATCCACTTGAGATCCAGGTGAGTAAGATGCTTTCCTATGTTCCTCACTTGATTTTTTACTTTTTTTTCTTTCAGAAGGTTATCTTGTCTAAATTAATTGGCTTTATTTGACTCATAGGCATTATTCTATTCTGCTTTGCGCTGCTCCCGTGAGATGCTGACAGTGAACGATTCAACCAAAAACCTGGTCGTGGCCATCAACAACCGGCTCAGTGCACTTTCATTCCATATGAGAGAGTACTACTGGGTCGACCTCAAGAAAATCAACGAGATTTATCGGTACAAGACAGAAGAATACTCGAGCGAAGCAGTGAACAAGTTCAATATCTATCCAGATCAAATCCCAGGCTGGCTCATGGATTGGATTCCTGAGAACGGAGGCTATTTGATTGGCAATCTCCAACCAGCTCATATGGATTTTAGGTTCTTCACTCTTGGAAATCTGTGGTCCATTGTTTCATCGTTGAGCACCCCAGAACAGAGTGAAGGTATCTTGAATCTGATAGAGGAGAAATGGGATGATCTGGTGGCACAAATGCCTCTCAAGATATGCTACCCTGCTCTGGAGCAAGAGGAGTGGCGTATAATCACAGGAGGCGACCCCAAGAACACGTAAGACTATTATCTATCATAATTAATCTAAGCCTTGAGAGGATGAAGTCTGAGCAGTTTAATGTTTCTGCAGACCATGGTCGTATCACAATGGTGGATCGTGGCCAACGCTGATGTGGCAGGTAAAGCTCAGTGCATAATTAATATGGCATGTAGTAGTTGTGAAAATAAAAAGTGGTCTTTTATGCTACTATGTACAGTTCACGTTGGCGTGTATGAAGATGGGAAGGGGTGAGTTGGCAAGAAAGGCAGTGGCGTTGGCAGAGCAAAGGCTTCCAGGTGATGAGTGGGCGGAGTACTACGACACTAGACAGGGGAGGTTGAGGGGGAAACAGGCGAGGCTGAGGCAGACATGGACCATAGCTGGATACTTGAGCTCAAAGATGCTATTGAGAAATCCAGAGATGGCCAAGATGCTAGTATGGAAGGAGGACTATGAGGTGCTGGAGAAGTGCGTGTGTGGGCTCGATAGGAAATGCTCTCGCCTTGCTTCTGCTGCTAAAAAATCTCCCTAGTTACATTTTGCAGCAGCAGCTAACTCTTACTTTTCTTAATTTCCAAATAACAAGAGGAGCCTTGAATATTCGGTGAACTCTCTCTATATGTTGTAATAACAATTCAGACGTTGGTTTAATTTAATTCAGAATAATAAGAGGTGTTATATCTCATAATTATAAAGCATACACTTTGGCTTCCTCCTAGTTTCATAACCATCATCACATTCACATTCCTTAATTAAAATAAATCTAATACTCCTCTTAACTCACTGGCGGATCCTCCATGGTGCAAGGGGGTGCAGTTGCACCCCCAATTTTTTTTTTTTTTTTTTTTTTTTTTTTACATATATATACTATACCCCTAAAAAAAAATTAAAAATTAATATATATGTAATACTCCCTCCGTTCCACTTCATTTGGCCTGCTCTATTATTTTATACCTCACATCTATTCAATTTATAGGCCAAATGGAGCGGAACGGAGGGAGTATAGTGCAGCTCAATTTACATATTTCATGTCTACTTTGTTTAAAAATAATCCACCAGCCAGCTCATTGATAAATTATTTGAGCTCAATAATAAAATAAATGTATGGTCAATTCAATAATTTGTTTGAACAGAAAAATAGATAATTAAAAAAACCTAAAATAAAAACTAATACAAAAGTGAAGAGAACAGACGCAAGTTGCAACAGAACATAATTAAAAAAAAAAAAAAAAAAAAACAAAGGCTGCTACTCCTGCTCGCTCGGCTGCTGCTCCCGTTCTCCGCCTTCGACACTCCCACCGGCAGCGCCACGCCGCCACTGCATCTGTCCGTCCCCGTCGGCGGTCCGTCATAATTGAATTTTTCGCATTCCCGAATTGAAAGTCCAGGATCCGCCACTGTCTTAACTCCCAACTCCTAAATGGGATGGGTGTGTAGAGGAAGAGAGAGAGCATGATGAGACAAACAACGGGACATGCTTTCTCCACATCCTTCATCTATCTATATTATAGTAATATTATGCTACAAAGTCATTGTGAAGTCCTAGTATTATTCCACGCACATACTCCTATAATATACTCCCTCTGTCTCTTCTTAAGTAACTCCTTTTATTATTAGTAGTAGAAAGTACGTGCATTCGCACGTAAATACTATGATTGAACTATTGATTAACTCATCTTTTTATTTCATTGCAATATCCTTGTTCAAACTTCTTTTGCATGAATAGTTTTAGAATTTTCATAAATATATACGTTTATTAATAAATGTAGAAGATTAATAAGAAAAACCAAAATATTTATTTGTATATAGCTCTATAGTTATTTTCATTATCTTCAAGAATATATATATATATATATATATATATATATATATATATATATATATATATAGAGAATAGATCATATGGGAACCTTTCATTTCGTGAGAACTAGGAACCGATCTCATCCATCTATTTTTTTATAATCTACGGTTGCAGATTTGCTAGAAAATGAGTTCAAAAATATAATAACTACCATTTTTAATTGGATAAAGGGTAATAATGTCTACTTAATATAACCACTCCTATAATTATGGGATTTTGTCACCGATTTTCCATATAAAAGGGAGGCGTTTTTTTTTTCCTTTACTCTTAGTAAGAATTATTTTATACTTTTGTTATGATAATTTAATATTTTCGTCCAAAGATTATATGGATTTTTCTTTATTTTTTTAATGGAATTATGAAAGCTTTTACTTTATTTATTTAGATATCATTTCAGTGCTTCTTTTACAGTGGAGTAATGCTTATTACTTACTAATAAAAAGATTTATAGTGATTTATAGCTTATTTATATATTTGAAATTCTAAATTTAAATTCCGATCCATAAATCCTTAATCCTATATGATTTGAAGATTTATAAATCTTAAAATATTTGTCTGTTCTACATCTTACATCTTACATTTCTCATTTTTATTTTTGTTTGTTTCCTTTGTTTTTTTTTTTTTTTTTTAATTTCTCATATGCTAAAAATTTATCGTTTCATTTGAAAACACATAATTATAATCTCATTTTTAAGACTTATAGCAAACTGGAAAAATAAATTAAGCATTCCATACAATAAAATAAGCAATGAAACAATGCATAGCTAAATAAGCATATTTATATTTATAGTTTTATGCTTATTTAAACATTTCAGTCAAGTGATTGGAATAGTTTATTTTCTCATAAAGGTGCTTAAATGAGCACATAACTATGCTTATTTAGACACTGACTTTAGCTAGAAAATTTGAAATAAATATATGTAATATCACTGTAAGACTTGCAAAATGACAAATTAAATTAAGCATTTTATCAAAGTAAAATAAACACCAGGGTTTACATTTTTTTTTTTCCTAGCAAGACAATGTCTTCATCTTTCGATCTCTCTCCAGAGAATTATTTGTAACCAGCGGCGGCCCTTCCTGATATTATTCGTCATCTTAATTGAAGGATTGCTCACAAAACCATCATAAGAAATTTATTGTACACGTTTCCATTTGTGCACTCTTTCTTTGCTCAAGTCTTCTGTTTTATCTATACAATTGCATGGAAAAACATTTAGATATTAATAATGTCATAAAAGATACTATTCAATTTACGCATATAACAACCATAAGTTATGCTTAAAATAAATACATTTTATACTTAAATGGAGACATACAATTATGCATTTAAGAAGTTATAACATACATTATTATATACAAGCATAAAGATACAATCAACAAAGCATAAAACTAACTGTAATAGTGCAGTTTTTATAAAAAGTGTCAATAACAAGTTTCATTTAATTAAAATTTTATAAGCATTGCTTACAAGAATTATTACATATGCTTAAACTAAATAAATAATATGCTTAAATGGAAAATAATGAACTACATTAAAGAAATTATAAAGGGAAAATAATATATAAGCAAAATGAGTCGATTAACAAAGCACTAAACTCATTGTTATAATGAGTGGAAACTGTTCGATAAAATGTCTTAAAAACAAGTTACATGGATCTAAAAAGTAATAAGAATTGCTTACAATACTAATTATATTTGCTTAAATTAAGTACATATTAAGCTCAGACATATCATATAGGAATACATCAAACAACTTATAAACGAAAATTTCAAATATAACTACTGTAAATCAGAGCATTCATAAAGGTTTTTTCGTATAATTTCTAAAATCGACGACATGCTACGAGCTATGCTTAATTATCAATAATATAAAAAAAACGACAAAACATATGCTTAAATTATTCGCAACCAATGCTTAATTAGTGCACATAAGATGTTCGATAAGATGCATTCCTAAAAATCTGAAAATATGCTCATAATTTTCATAAAATTCCTAAAAGTGTTTTTCTGTGTTACTAATCTTGCTTAATTATCACTAATAAATGCTTAATTAACACATAAATTAACTTAATCATTTATGCTTACAAATTAGTGAGTTTCGCCGACAACAAAACACAATTTTAAGAATGAAATAAAATTGTAAGTATAAAAATCGAAGACCATATAATTGTAGCTTTACCGTTGTTCGATTTCGATAATGATTTCGATTCCGGTGACTTGTTGATGCGTTTCGCCGATTGTAAAGATGATTTTGGCGACTGGTTGTTGCCCGTTTCGCTTGTTGAGAAGCAGATGTTCGGGAATGGGCGTTGCTGCGTTTCGTCACCTGCAAATCACTTTTCGGCGTCCGGTTGGTGCTCCGTTCGCCGGCTGCGGAACAGGTATCGGCGGCTGATCATTGCTTGCTTTCGGGCGTATTTTTGGTGCCATATTATTCTCGACGGGCTTGCTTGCTTTCGTTGCTTGCAAATCACGTTGGAGGACGAAAGAAGACAGTTCACGGACTAGGTTTTTGGAGGACGAACTGGGTTTTTGAAACTATAAGCAAAGATTTGTCGAATATAAGCACATAATTTAATTCCTAAAAAGAATTGGAATTGAAATCTAATGGATATTAGCAACCGCGATACTTCAGATTCGTAATAAAGAACGGTTCCCGTAATTAAGGTATGTGGATTATTTTTGCTTTTTTATTGACTAATATGCCCTTTTGCTTAATTAAAATTAGATTTAAATCAATATAAAAATTAATGTAGGGATTAATCTTGTCCATAGATCTTTCATAATCTAATGGACTAGAATGGTTCCTAGTTCTCATGAAGTGAATGGTTCTCATGAGAACCACCCCCTATATAGTATATATATACTCCCTCCGTCCTTCATTTAGTGACATTATTACTATATTGGGACGTCCTCCATTTACTGACAATTTTCGTTTTTGGAAGTAGACCCCACAATCATTTTAACATTTTAACACTTTATATATCTACTTTTTATTATTTTAACATTTTTAATACTATTAAAAAATTCAAATGGACCCACAATTATTCCACTTTAACACATTAATTTATTATTATACCATAAAAATGCAAAAAAACATGTGCCCAGAAAACAATGTCACTAAATGGAGGACGGAGGGAGTATATGTTAGTTGTAGTTATAAAACAATATCCATTATGTTTAAATTTCAATCTAATCAATCTTTGTCATGTTTTATTATTCCCCTGTTTCATTCTATTTGACATATTCCATTATTATATACCTCACATATATTTACTCTATGAGTTAAATGGAATGAAACAGAGAGGGAGTATATACTTATAACAAATTAATTTATTTTTCTGAGAGAGCTTGAACTATATAAAAGAAAAAATAATTAACCAAGTATTTAGTTTAAGAAGAAATCATGAAAGAAAACTAAGTATAGGAGGAGTAATATATACGATACTTTATAATGTTTTTAGAAAAATAAATTTTCTATTAAATTTGATTAGAAGTAGAAGCTTTTCTTGTTGATGTGTTTAAATCCAAACCCTTTATTAACTAAATAATTAGTGACATGTTTAATAGCAATAAAGGATAAATGCCAACTTAATATTCGTCTCTCTCTTTGAAAAGAATCCTAAAGATTTACTATTTTTTAGTGTAGCCAACTTAGTATTAATTTGTAATATGGATAATGGGGAGGTATTATATACTATACGGTCGATTAGTGAATTTTAATTGGAGAAAAAAATATAATATTATGAATTTATGTAGAAATTAATTATAATAGTATATCTTTTCAATTATACATTGGTATTTTTCATTAAATAAATTCTTATATAGTCCAATAATGATTAGAATTAAGAAAATCATATTTGAGTTTTATAATAAAATAAATCATGATGATATTACAATATTAACCTTAAACTAAACTTTATTATATGGACAAAATAGGTAAATCAAAATTGTCACATAAGACACTTTTATAATAGGTATAGATATACGGAGTACTTCACATATGTATATAAAAGGGGTCACTTAGGAAGAGACGTAGGGAGAGAATAGTATATTTAATGTGTAAAACAAAGTCAGATGCCTTTGCCTTGGCCTAACCCTATTCATATAATTTAATTGGATAGATGGGTTGTACAAAATTTGATTGATTTTTCATTTATGGATTGGGTACTTGATAGGAAAATCATTAATTAATGAATAAAGCAAAGTAAAGAAAATTCCAAAATTTGTAGTTATAGAGTAATAAATGGCTCCAAAAATTCAAACCGATAGTTAATTGCGGCGAAGAGGGCTTGACTGGATCCTGTGGGGACAAGTGTTATCGTCGACGTATACCATTGCGAATTCATCGTTCTATTTCTATTAGTTTCTATATATACACATCACATACACATATGGGATGCATCAATTCATCATGGCATTATTTTCAGTTTCAAGAAGCAGCAGCAGCGTGTTCTTGAGTGTCGTCGTTGTTGGTCTCAACTTAAGCTGCTCAATATCACTGCCAAAGACGGACGTAGATCTTCTGGAATTCCCTCTGAATCTGGAGTACTTGGAGGCAGACTTCTTCTCATGGGGAGCACTGGGCAAAGGCATTGACAGCTTCGAACCCAACCTCACCATGGGTGGGCCCCCTCCCCTTGGGGTCCAGAAGGCCCGTCTCAGCCCCCTCATTCGAGATATCATTGCTCAGTTTGCTTTCCAAGAGTTCGGCCACTTGAGGTCAGGTACCGACTCCTTGATATTCAATTCAACCATCACTTGTCTTCATTTGCTGCTGTATATAACATCAACTAATGCAGGGCTATTCAGAGTACTGTTGCTGGTTTCCCCAGGCCACTTCTCAATCTAAGTGCAGCATCCTTCGCTACTGTCATCAACGATGCCCTCGGTGTCACCCTTGCCCCCCAGTTCAATCCTTACGCCTCCGACATCAACTTCCTTCTTGCCTCCTACCTCATCCCTTACGTCGGCCTCACTGGCTACGTCGGAGCTAATCCTAAACTCCTTAGCCCCGTTGCCAAAAAGCTGGTAGCCGGCCTCCTAGGCGTCGAGTCGGGCCAAGATGCCGTCATCAGGACCTTGCTCTACCAGCGTGCTTCCTACAGGGTGCGCCCTTATCGTTACACCGTTGCTGACATCACCGACAAGATTTCAGACCTCCGAAACAAATTGGGCAAAGGAGGTGTCAAAGACGAAGGCCTCATTGTCGATCCAGCCGCAGGAGCTGAGGGCAGAATCTCCGGCAACGTGCTGGCCGGCAACAACAACTCCCTGGCTTATGACCGGACACCTGAAGAGATCTTAAGAATCGTGTACGCGAGTGGGAATGAGACGCAGCCTGGTGGATTCTACCCGAAAGGCGCCTCCGGCGACATAGCCAAATCATACCTACCAACCCGAGACAACCACCTTCACCAAGCCTAGATATCCTGCTATTATTACTACACACATATCTACCAATAATAACAGTAAAATAAAATCAATATCGAACTATTTATCGTCTCTTTCTTTACACTCGTAAATACATACGCATGCATTCAACTTCAAGTCTCGACATACATAAACACATACCTAATCGTGATGTAAACAGAGTAACAAAATACAAACACAGAATCCCTCATTTAAAAACTGTTGCTAATATAGCACACATTATCCATTACTTGACGATTGCAACCACTCACACATCATTCAACTCGAGTATTAGTCGAAGATATATCAAATCACAAATGCTTCATACTTAGTAGTAAAACCAGAAGAGAATTACATCAAATAGCTGCTATCGATCATTACTGAATATCCAATCGTTAAATTGACAGAAAACTTAAACAATACAAGATACTACCCTAGCCAAGACACAGCTACACTAACAGTACTGGCGTATAGCTCAGATGAAGCTATCTAACCTGTACGATTTCAAACTCTGCCAAAATAGTTTAGATGATGCATTTTGATTATAAATCTGAATCCTAAGATATGTGTGTACCAACATAATACAGCAAACACCAAGATATGGAACCAACTACAGACTATGGGGTGAGTAAATAGGCAAGACGTGCTGGAAATCTGATGAGGCTACCGCTTGGATGGCCTCTCGTCATCATCCTCTCCACCATCATCACTATCATCGGGGTCAGTCTTGCCTGATCGTTTTCTCTTGGGTGCCACCTCACCTTCGTCCTCTTCATCATCTTCCTCATCTAATTCTTCCTCCCCATTCTCTTGGGGCTCAAAGTCACTTGCATCTTCCTCATCCTCAGCACGGCCAACTGGTCTCACTAGGTATTCGGTGCCCAGATCACCCTGTCATCAACCAAAAATTGTCATTACACCAGTTGAGATTTCTACAAGCTTACACTGGAAACCAAAATAGAACAAGAAATGACCACACAGTCGATAGTTATAGCTAAGGGAGGCTATACACTGGATACCAAACAAAGTTAACCCAATCAACCGAACAATATTAGTAGAGAGCTACACTGAGCTGGCTATTATACCCTACCAACCAAACTTCACACAAGATTTTAAACAATAGTTTTATAGCTTAGGAAGAAAGGTGCTACATAATACTACTACTATGGATCAAGCCATAGTCTATCCTTCACCATATTTGAATAACTGGGAGGCTTCTTATGACAGAGTCCCATGTTCTAACAAGATTAGGTCTAACTTGGTACTGTGGATCTCTATCCATGATTTTTTCACAAATTAAACCGCCCAGAAATTTCTACCATTTCACCAAGCAAATCCAACCAATTTTGAAAATAACATCGACTTTTCTGTATATTCAAAGGTATTGATACAGAAGATATGCTGCAGTAAAGCCTAGTATATACACTCACAAGCTATAAAAAAGAGTTAAGTAGTGCAGAAAAACTTCAGATCTCATTCCAAGAACACTGAAACTTAAGATGCAAACAAAACTCATCTGAGGAGAAAATCTTGGAAATGGAATAAAATAAACCCGATGGTAACAAGAGGGGAGCTAGAAAGAGTCAAAACTCTGCAGATGTTAGCCCACATACGCACAGAAGCACATAACACATAAATTCTACAAGAACACAACAACTCAGCTACAAATGTTGATATACTAACAAATATCACCTCAAACAGGACTAGAATACAAGAAAATCGGTAACAAAACTCCAGATCTACACCGTTTGGATTGAAAAAACGAACCAGGCAATAAACATAGAAACAGTAGAATTAATGTTTCTCGGAAACTCATAAACAGCCAACAGTACCATAAAAGGAAAGAAGTTTTACCTCTTCGTCTCCTTCAGCGTCTTCTTCTTCATCGTCATCTTCGTCGTCATCATCATCATCGTCGTCGTCGTCGTCATCATCGTCGTCGTCGTCACCTTCATCATCTTCACCCTCAGCATCTTCATCCTCACCGTCTAAGTCAACAGGCGCCGTAGCCGTCCCGGCGCCGCTGCTGTTCAACACTTGTTCCTCCTCATCGTCTTCCTCTTCTTCGCCCTCTTCTTCCTCCTCGTCGGCGTCATCCTCGCCGTCGATTTCCTGCTCGAACACTTTCTCCTCCTCGAAAACCGCCATAATTTTGAGAAGAAAGTAATTAATTTTTCTTTTTTTGAAAATTCTATGAGAAAAAAAAAGTGTGGGAAGAAGAGGCGAAACAGGGGAGAGAGGCTTGCTCACAGGAGTGGTGGGGGAGGAGGAAGGAAAACTAATCAAGACCGTTGGATCTGGAAGAAGCACGAGGATGGGTGACGTGGATAGAGATCGACGGCTGGAAGGGTTATTCTTGAGGGTTTTGCAAAAGCGGCGCGCTACATTCCTTTTCCTTAGCTCACGTGATTCGTGCGTGAACAAGGTACCTAGGGCATTTCTAATTGGGCTTACTACCGCAGAACATTTTGTTTTTTAGCCCAATCCATATCTAACCTTTCTTTTTGAGAGCCCACATCATCTAACTATTCATTTTTGGAGATATTAACAAATTTTAAGTTTGTTCTAACTTCTAATTGCGCCAGAAAAAAATAGTTTGGATTTAATTAAAATGGAAAAATTTCCATATTACTGGCTCAAGCCATTTCAATTTAGTTTCGAAACCAAAATTAACGAGAAACATAATGGTACTACGACTCTAACTCAAATACGAAGAATTAGACATGGACTCTTCAATTTAAACTTAAAAAACAACAAACTCACTTATCTTGGTCTTGGGTACTAAACATGTATCTAATTGGAATTGAAAATATAACAAAGTGAAGAGAAGAGAAGAGAAGCATCATCGTCTAGTTTGCTGATTGGCATCGCTAAGTACCCACATAAAGATTAAAGACTATGCAATGCATGCATGTCAAGTAGAACAACACGCACATTAGGCTATGTGCAACCAAACTAGCATTTCAATTTACTAACAAGACTTGTTTAATTACCATATCATATGCAAATGCAATACTACGCACATTTTTACGGATTTTTCTCCCAATTTCTATTTCACCTAAAAGTGCTCGCAATAAAACGAGATCTATCGTAGCCTAGTAAGCTAAACTCAATGTCGAATCTCAAGGAAGACTTAGCAACGCATTCAATTATGTGACAAAAAAAAAACAAATAAAATCCTAATCTAATAAAGCAAGTAAAGAATTTGGGGTTTTGGTTTTGTATTTGACTGAGTGAAAATAGAATCCGAATTGGGCACCTTAAGCGGTTTCTCATTTTCCGGAGTAATCGTACAATCTAGCCTCTATATAGGAGCTAGAATGATGCAAAATTCATCATATACCGCTCTAAATCATCACTATGATGCTTTTGAATAATTAAATTTTGATTCCATTCCGGAGCGTTTTTGACCAAACTCTAAGGGGGTACCACTAGGGCGAAATCTCATTTTTTCGGCCCTCCGGGGAGCGTTGGATTTTGAACTTCCGGTGGCCCATAAATATAGCTCTTGGAATAAAATTGCATGCGGTTTAAGAATGAAATGGATCCGGACGATATCGAATGAGATATAGGCCTTTTTGCCTGCTGCCCTCCCCGTTCGACCTAGATTCCATCGCGCCCTCACTGTTTTTGCCATATCTAACTCGTTTTAGATCCGAATAACCCGATTTTGAAACCCCTAGAAAGCTCATTCGGAATGCTACGATATGGACTTGCGGCATTTTGTATTTGACAATGTTTAATGGGTGAAAATAGAATCCGAATTGGGCACCTTAAGCCGTTTATCTTTTTCCGGAGTAATTGTACAATCTAGCCTCTATATAGGAGCTAGAATGATGCAAAATTAATCATATACCGCTCCAAAATATCACTGAGATGCTTTGGCATAATAAAATTTAGATTCCATTCCGGAGCATTTTTGACCAAAACTCTAAGGGGTACCACTAGGGCGAAATCTCATTTTTTTCGGCCCGCCGGGGAGCGTCGGATATTGCACCTCCGGGGCCTCATAATTATAGCTCTTGGAATAAAATTGAATGTGGATAAAGAATGAAATGGATCCGGACGATAACGAATGAGATATATGCCTTTTTGCCTGCTGCCCTCCCCGTTCGACCAAGATTCCATTGCGCCCTCACTGATTTTGCCATATCTATCTTGTTTTAGATCCGAATGACCCGATATTGAAACCTCTAGAAATCACATTCAGAAGGCTACGATATGGACTTGCAGCATTTTGTATTTGACTGTGTTTACTGGGTGAAAATAGAATCCGAATTTGGCACCTTAATTGGTTTATCTTTTTTCGGAGTAATCGTACAATCTAGCCTCTATATAGGAGCTAGAATGATGCAAAATTCATCATATACCGCTCCAAAACATCACTAAGATGCTTTCGTATAATAAAATTTAGATTCCATTCCGGAGCGTTTTTGACCAAAACTCTAAGGGGTATCACTAGGGCGAAATCTCATTTTTTCGGCCCGCCGGGGAGCGTCGGATATTGCACCTTCGCGGCCCCATAATTATAGCTCTTGTAATTAAATTGCATGCGGTTAAAGAATGAAATGGATCCAGACGATAACGAATGAGATATAGGCCTTTTTGCCTGCTGCCCTCCCCGTTCGACCCAGATTCCATCGCGCCCTCACTGTTTTTGCCATATCTAACTCGTTTTAGATCCGAATGACCCAATTTTGAAACCCATAGAAAGCTCATTCGGAAGGCTACGATATGGACATGTGGCATTTTGTATTTGACCGTGTTTACAGGGTGAAAATAGAATCCAAATTGGGCATCTTTAGTGGTGTATCTTTTTCCGGAGTAATCGTACAATCTAGCCTCTATATAGGAGCTAGAATGATGCACAATTCATCGTATACCGCTCCAAAACATCACTGGGATGCTTTGGGGTAGTAAAATTTAGATTCCATTCTGGAGCGTTTTTTACCAAAACTCTAAGGGGTACCACTAGGGCGAAATCTCATTTTTTCGGCCTGCCGGGGAGCGTCGGATATTGCACCTCCGGGGCCCCATAATTATAGCACTTGTAATAAAATTTCATACGGTTAAAGAATGAAATGGATCCGGACGATAACGAATGAGATATAGGCCTTTTTGCCTGCTGCCCTCCCCGTTCGACCCAGATTCCATCGCGCCCTCACTGTTTTGGCCATATCTAACTCGTTTTAGATCTGAATGACCCGATTTTGAAACCGCTAGAAAGATCATTCGGAAGGCTACGATATGGACATGTGGCATTTTGTATTTGACTGTGTTTACTATATGAAAATAGAATCCGAATTGGGCACCTTTGGCGGTGTATCTTTTTCCGGAGTAATCGTACAATCTACCCTCTATATAGGAGCTAGAATGATGCAAAATTCATCAAATACCACTCCAAAACATCACTGGGATGCTTTTGGGTAGTAAAAATTAGATTCCATTCCGGAGCGTTTTTGACCAAAACTCTAAGGGGTACCCACTAGGGCGAAATCTCATTTTTTCGGCCCGCCGGGGAGCGTCAGATATTGCACCTCCGGAGCCCCATAATTATAGATCTTGTAATAAAATTGCATGCGGTTAAAGAATGAAATGGATCCGGACGATAACGAATGAGATATAGGCCTTTTTGCCTGCTGCCCTCCCCGTTCGACCCAGATTCCATTGCGCCCTCACTGTTTTTGCCATATCTAACTCGTTTTAGATCCGAATGACCCAATTTTGAAACCCCTTGAAAGCTCATTCGGAAGGCTACGATATGGGATTGTGTCATTTTGTATTTGACTGTGTTTACTGGGTGAAAATTGAATCCGAATTGGGCACCTTTTGTGGTGTATCTTTTCCGGAGTAATCGTACAATCTAGCCTCTATATAGGAGCTGGAATGATGTAAATTTCCTCATATACCGCTCCAAAACCTCACTGGGATGCTTTAGGGTAATAAAATTAAGATTCCATTCCGGAGCGTTTTTGACCAAAACTCTAAGAGGTACCACTAGGGCGAAATCTCATTTTTTCGGCCCGCCGGGGAGCGTCGGATATTGCACCTCCGGGGCCCCATAATTATAGCTCTTGTAATAAAATTGCATGCGGTTAAAGAATGAAATGGACCCGGACGATATCGAATGAGATTTATAGGCCTTTTTGCCTGCTGCCCTCCCCGTTCGGCCCAGATTCCATCGCGCCCTCACAGTTTTTGCCATATCTAACGCGTTTTAGATCCGAATGACCCCATTTTGAAACCCCTAGAAAGCTCATTCGGAAGGCTACGATATGGATTTGCGGCATTTTGTATTTGACTGTGTTTACTAGGTGAAAATAGAATCCGAATTGGGCACCTTAAGCGGTTTATCTTTTTCCAGAGTAATCGTACAATCTAGCCTCTATATAGGAGCGAGAATGATGCAAAATTCATTATATACCGTGTATTTGGCTTATCCGTTGTAGTGGGGATAGCACTCACTTTTAGTGCTACCTCCCACAGACATTGCTCGATTTATATGGTTTTATACACAGGTTGGGGGTCTGCCTAACCCCTCACCCTCACGGGTGTTTTGATAAAAAAAAAAAAAAAAAAAAAAAAAAAAAAAAAAAAAAAAAATTCATCATATACCGCTCCAAAATATCTCTGGGAAGCTTTGGGATAATAAAATTTAGATTCCATTCCGGAGTGTTTTTGACCAAAACTAGGGGTACCACTAGGGCGAAATCTCATTTTTTCGGCCCACCGGGGAGCGTCGGATATTGCACCTCCGGGGCCCCATAATTATATCTCTTGTAATAAAATTGCATGCGGCTAAAGAATGAAATGGATCCGGACGATAACGAATGAGATATAGGCCTTTTGCCTGCTGCCCTCCCCTTTCGACCCAGATTCCATCGCGCCCTCACTGTTTTTGCCATATCTAACTCATTTTAGATCCAAATGACCCGATTTTGAAACCCTTAGAAAGCTCATTCAGAAGGCTACGATATGGACTTGCAGTAATTTGTATTTGACTGTGTTTACTGGGTGAAAATATAATCCGAATTCGGCACCTTAATTGGTTTATCTTTTTCCGGAGTAATCGTACAATCTAGCTTCTATATAGGAGCTAGAATGATGCAAAATTCATCATATACTGCTCCAAAACATCACTGGGATGCTTTGGGATATTAAAATTTAGATTCCATTCCAGAGAGTTTTTGACCAAAACTCTAAGGGCGAAATCTCATTTTTTCAGCCCGCCGGGGAGCGTCGGATGTTGCACCTCCGGTGCCCCATAATGATAGCTCTTGTAATAAAATTGCATTCGTTTAAAGAATGAAATGGATCCGGACGATAACGAATGAGATATAGGCCTTTTTGCCTACTGCCCTCCCCGTTCGACCTAGATTCCATCACGCCCTCACTGTTTTTGCCATATCTAACTCGTTTTAGATCCGAATAACCCGATTTTGAAACCCCTAGAAAGCTCATTCGGAAGGCTACGATATGGACTTGCGGCATTTTGTATTTGACTGTGCTTACTGGGTGAAAATAGAATCCTAATTGGGCACCTTTAGCGGTTTATCTTTTTCCGGAGTAATCGTACAATCTGCCTCTAAATAGGAGCTAGAATGATGCAAAATTCATCATATATCGCTCCAAAAACATCATTGGGATGCTTTGGGATAATAAAATTTAGATTCCATTCCGGAGCGTTTTTGACCAAAACTCTAAGGGGTACCACTATGGCGAAATCTCATTTTTTCGGCCCGCCGGAGAGCGTCGGATATAGCATCTCCAGGGCCCCATAATTATAGCTCTTGTAATAAAATTGCTTGCGGTTAAAGAATGAAATGGCTCCGGACGATAACGAATGAGATATTGGCCTTTTTGCCTGCTGCCCTCCCCGTTCGACCCGAATTCCATCGCGCCCTCACTGTTTTTGCCATATGTAACTCGTTTTAGATCCAAATGACCCGATTTTGAATCCCCTAGAAAGCTCATTCGGAAGGCTACGATATGGACTTGCGGCATTTTGTATTTGACTGTATTTACTGGGTGAAAATAGAATCCGAATTGAGCACCTTAAGCGGTTTAACTTTTTCGTTGTAATCGTACAATCTAGCCTCTATATAGGAGCTAGAGTGATGCAAAATTCATCATATACCGCTCCAAAACATCACTGGGATGCTTTGGGGTAATAAACCACTAGGGCGAAATCTCATTTTTTCGGCCCGCCGGGAAGCGTCGGATATTGCTCCTCCGAGGCCCCATAATTATAGCTCTTGTAATAAAATTGCATGCGGTTAAAGAATGAAATGGATCCGGACGATAACGAATGAGATATAGGCCTTTTTGCCTGCTGCCCTCCCCGTTCGACCCAGATTCCAACGCGCACTCACTGTTTTTACCATATCTAACTCATTTTAGATCCGAATGACCCGATTTTGAAACCCCTAGAAAGCTCATTCAGAAGGCTATGATATGGATTTGCGGCATTTTGTATTTGACTGTGTTTATTGGGTGAACATAGAATCCAAATTGGGCACCTTAAGCAGTTTATCTTTTTCCGGAGTAATCGTACAATCTAGCCTCTATATAGGAGCTAGAATGATGCGAAATTCATCATATACCGCTCTAAAACATCTCTGGGATGCTTTGGGATAATAAAATTTAGATTCTATTCCAGAGCGTTTTTGACCAAAACTTTAAGGGGTACCACTAGGGCGAAATCTCATTTTTTTCGGCCCACCGGGGAGCGTCGGATATTGCACCTCCGGGGCCCCATAATTATATCTCTTGTAATAAAATTGCATGCGGTTAAAGAATGAAATGGATCCGGATGATAACGAATGAGATATAGGCCTTTTGCCTGCTGCCCTCCCCTTTCGACCCAGATTCCATCGCGCCCTCACTGTTTTTGCCAAATCTAACTCATTTTAGATCCGAATGACCCGATTTTGAAACCCTTAGAAAGCTCATTCAGAAGGCTACGATATGGAATTGCAGTATTTTGTATTTGACTGTATTTACTGGGTGAAAATAGAATCCGAATTCGGCACCTTTATTGGTTTATCTTTTTCCGGAGTAATCGTACAATCCAGCTTCTATATAGGAGCTAGAATGATGCAAAATTCATCATATACTGCTTCAAAACATCACTAGGATGCTTTGGGATATTAAAATTTAGATTCCATTTCGTAGAGTTTTTGACCAAAACTCTAAGATGTACCACTAGGGCGAAATCTCATTTTTTCGGCCTACTGGGGAGCGTCGGATATTGCACCTCCGGGGCCCCATAATTATATCTCTTGTAATAAAATTGCATGCGGTTAAAGAATGAAATGGATCCGGACGATAACAAATGAGATATAGGCCTTTTGCCTGCTGCCCTCCCTTTTCGACCCAGATTCAATCGCACCCTCACTGTTTTTGCCCTATCTAACTCATATTAGATCCGAATGACCTGATTTTGAAACCCCTAGAAATCTCATTCGGAAGGCTACGATATGGACATGCGGCATTTTGTATTTAACTGTGTTTCCTAGGTGAAAATAGAATCCGAATTGGGCACCTTAAGCGGTTTATCTTTTTCCGGAGTAATTTTACAATCTAGCCTCTATATAGGAGGTAGAGTGATGCAAAATTCATCATATACCGCTCCAAAACATCACTGGGATGCTTTGGGATAATAAAATTTAGATTCCATTCCGGAGCATTTTTGACCAAAACTCTAAGGGGTACCACTTGGGCAAAATCTCATTTTTTCGGCCCGCCGGGGAGCGTCGGATATTGCTCCTCTGGGGCCCCATAATTATAGCTCTTATAATAAAATTTCATGCGGTTAAAGAATAAAATGGATCCGGACGATAACGAATGAGATATAGGCCTTTTTGCCTGCTGCCTTCCCCTTTCGACCCAAATTCCATCGCGCCCTCACTATTTTTGCCATATCTAACTCGTTTTAGATCCGAATGACCCGATTTTAAAACCCCTAGAAAGCTCATTCGGAAGGCTACGATATGGATTTGCGGTATTTTTTATTTGACTATGTTTACAAGGTGAAAATAGAATCCGAATTGGACACCTTAAGCGGTTTATCTTTTTCCGGAGTAATCGTACAATCTAGCCTCTATATAGGAGATAGAATAATGCAAAATTCATCATATACCGCACCAAAAACATCACTAGGATGCTTTGGGATAATAAAATTTAGATTCCATTCCGGAGTGTTTTTGACCAAATCTCTAACGGATACCACTATGGCAAAATCTCGTTTTTTCGGCCCGTCCGGTAGCGTCGGATATTGCACCTCCGGGGCCCCATAATTATAGCTCTTGTAATAAAATTTAATGCGGTTAAAAAATGAAATGGATTCGGACGATAACGAATGAGATATAGGTCGTTCTACCCAGATTCCATCGCGCCCTCACTGTTTTTGCCATATCTAACTCGTTTTAGATCCGAATGACCCGAGTTTGAAACCCCTAGAAAGCTCATTCGGAAGGCTAAGATATGGACTTGCGGCATTTTGTATTTGACTGTGTTTACTGGGTGAAAATAGAATCCGAATTGGGCACCTTTAGCGGTTTATCTTTTTTCGGAGTAATCGTACAATCTAGCCTCTATATAAGAGCTAGAATGATGCAAAATTCATCATATACCACTCCAAAACATGACTGGGATTCTTTGGGATAGTAAAATATAGATTCCATTCCGGAGGATTTTTAACCAAAACTCTAAAGGGTACCACTAGGGTGAAATCTCTTTTTTTCGGCCCGCCAGGGAGCGTCGGATACTGCACCACCGGGGCCCCATACTTATAGCTCTTGTAATATAATTGCATGTGGTTAAGGAATGTAATGGATCCGGACGATAACAAATGAGATATATGCCTTTTTGCATGCTTCCCTCCCCGTTCGACCCAGATTCTATCGTGCCCTCACTGTTTTTTCTAGATCTAACTAGTTTTAGATCCGAATGACCCGATTTTGAAACCCCTAGAAAGCACATTCGGAAGGATACGATATGGACTTGCAGCATTTTGTATTTGACTATGTTTACTGGGTGAAAATAGAATCTGAATTGAGCACCTTATGCGGTTTATCTTTTTCCGGACTAATCGTACAATCTGGCCTCTATATATGAGCTAGAATGATGCAAAATTCATCATATACTGCTCCAAAACATCACTGGGATGCTTTGGGATAATAAAATTTAGATTCCATTCCGGAGCGTTTTTGACCAAAACTCTATGGGGTACCACTGGAGCAAAATCTCATTTTTTCGGCCCGCCGGGGAGCGTCGGATATTGCACCTACGGGGCCCCATAATTATAGCACTTGTTATAAAATTTCATGTGGTTAAAGAATGAAATGGATCAGGACGATAATGAATGAGATATAGGCCTTTTTGCCTGCTGCCCTCCCCGTTCGACCCAGATTCCATCGCACCCTCACTTTTTTTGCCATATCTAACTCGTTTTAGATCCGAATGACCCGATTTTGAAACCCCTTGAAATATCATTCGGAAGGATACGATATGGGCTTGTGGCATTTTGTATTTGACTGTGTTTACTGGGTGAAAATTGAATCCGAATTGGGCACCTTTGGTGGTGTATCTTTTTCCGGAGTAATCGTACAATCTAGCCTCTATATAGGAGCTAGAATGATGCAAAATTCATTATATACCGCTCCAAAACATCACTGTGATGCTTTTGGGTAATAAAATTTAGATTCCATTCCGGAGCGTTTTTTACCAAAACTCTAAGGGGTACCACTAGGGCGAAATCTAATTTTTTTCGGCCCGTCAGGGAGCGTCGAATATTGCACCTCCGGTGCCCCATAATTATAGCTCTTGTAATAAAATTTCATGCGGTTAAAGAATGATATGGATCCGGACGATAACGAATGAGATATAGGCCTTTTTGCCTGCTGCCCTCCCCGTTCGACCCAGATTCCATCGCGCCCTCACTGTTTTTGCCATATCTAACACGTTTTAGATCCGAATGACCCGATTTTGAAACCCCTAGAAAGCTCATTCGGAAGGCTACGATATGGATTTGTGGCATTTAGTATTTGACTATGTTTACTAGGTGAAAATAGAATCCGAATTGGGCACCTTTGGCGCTGTATCTTTTTTCTGGAGTAATCGTACAATCTAGCCTCTATATAGGAGCTAGAATGATGCAAAATTCATCATATACCGCTCCAAAACTTCATTGGGATGCTTTTGGGTAATAAAATTTAGATTCCATTCCGGAGCGTTTTTGACCAAAACTCTAAGGGGTACCTCTAGGGCGAAATCTCATTTTTTCAGCCCGCTGGGGAGCGTCGGATATTGCACCTCCGGGGCCCCATAATTATAGCTCTTGTAATAAAATTGCATGCGGTTAATGTATGAAATGGATCCGGACGATAACGAATGAGATATAGGCCTTTTTGCCTGCTGCCCTCCCCGTTCGACCCAGATTCCATCGCGCCCTCACTGTTTTTGTCATATCTAACTCGTTTTAGATCCGAATGACCCAATTCTGAAACCCCTAGAAGTCTCATTCGGAAGCCTACGATATGGACTTGCGGCATTATGTATTTGTCTGTGTTTACTAGGTGAAAATAGAATCCGAATTGAGCACCTTATGCGGTTTATCTTTTCCCGGAGTAATCGTATAATCTGGCCTCTATATATGAGCTAGAATGATGCAAAATTCATCATATATCGCTCCAACACTTCACTGGGATGCTTTGGGATAATAAAATTTAGATTCCATTCCAGAGCGTTTTGACCAAAACTCTAAGGGGTACCACTAGGGCGAAATCTCATTTTTTCGACCCGCCGGGGAGCGTCGGATATTGCACCTACGGGGCCCCATAATTATAGCTCTTGTAATAAAATTGCATGCAGTTAAAGAATGAAAAGGATCCGGACGATAACGAATGAGATATAGGCCTTTTTGCCTGCTGCCCTCCCCGTTCGACCCAGATTCCATCGCGCCCTCACTGTTTTTGCCATATCTAACTCGTTTTAGATCCGAATGACCCAATTTTGAAACCTCTAGAAAGCTCATTCGGAAGGCTACGATATGGACTTGTGGCATTTTGTATTTGACTGTGTTTACTAGGTGAAAATAGAATCTGAATTGGGCACCTTTAGCGGTGTATCTTTTTCCGAAGTAATCGTACAATCTAGCCTCTATATAGGAGCTAGAATGATGCAAAATTCATCATATACCGCTCCAAAACATCACTGGGATGCTTTTGGGTAATAAAATTTAGATTCCATTCCGGAGCGTTATTTACCAAAACTCTAAGAGGTACCACTTGGGCGAAATCTCTTTTTTTCTGCCCACCGGGGAGCGTCGGATATTGCACCTCCGGGGCCCCATAATTTTAGCTCTTGTAATAACATTGCACGCGGTTAAAGAATAAAATGGATCCGGACGATAACGAATGAGATATAGGCCTTTTTACCTATTGCCCTCCCCGTTCGACCCAGATTCCATCGCGCCCTCACTGTTTTTGCCATATCTAACTCGTTTTAGATCCGAATGACCCAATTTTTAAACCCATAGAAAGTTCATTCGGAAGGCTACGATATGGACTTATGGAATTTTGTATTTGACCGTGTTTAAAGGGTGAAAATAGAATCCGAATTGGGCACCTTTAGTGGTGTATCTTTTTTCGAATTAATCGTACAATCTAGCCTCTATATAGGAGCTAGAATGATGCAAAATTCATCATATACCGCTTCAAAACATCACTGGGATGCTTTGGGGTAATAAAATTTAGATTCCATTCTGGAGCGTTTTTTACCAAAACTCTAAGGGGTACCACTAGGGCGAAATCTCATTTTTTCAGCCCGCTGGGGAGCGTCGGATATTGCACCTCCGGGGCCCCATAATTATAGCTCTTGTAATAAAATTGCATGCGGTTGGTAATGGATCCGTACGATAACGAATGAGATATAGGCCTTTTTGCCTGCTGCCCTCCCCGTTCGACCCAGATTCCATCGCGCCCTCACTGTTTTTTCCATATCTAACTCATTTTAGATCTGAATGACCCGATTTTGAAACCACTAGAAAGCTCATTCGGAAGGCTACGATATGAACATGTGGCATTTTGTATTTGACTGTGTTTACTATGTGAAAATAGAATCCAAATTGGGCACCTTTGGCGGTGTATCTTTTTCCGGAGTAATCGTACAATCTAGCCTCTATATAGGAGCTAGAATGATGCAAAATTCATCATATACCGGTCCAAAACATCACTGGGATGCTTTTGGGTAGTAAAATTTAGATTCCATTCCGGAGCGTTTTTTACCAAAACTCTAAGGGGTACCACTAGGTCGAAATCTCATTTTTTCGGCCCGCCGGGGAGCGTCGGATATTGCACCTCCGGGGCCCCATAATTATAGCTCTTGTAATAAAATTGTGTTGGTCCCGGGAAAGAGTAATTGG
Source organism: Thymus mandschuricus (assembly GCA_029379335.1). Classification (NCBI taxonomy): domain Eukaryota; kingdom Viridiplantae; phylum Streptophyta; class Magnoliopsida; order Lamiales; family Lamiaceae; genus Thymus; species Thymus mandschuricus. The sequence continues at coordinate 28,052 of JAQSCN010000072.1, forward strand.
TGTATGGGGGGGGGGGGGGGGGATGGGGAAATACACCAATAACCAACCGTTTTTTACTTTTATAAAATCAGGTCGATCTAAAGGTCGATTGTCAAGGTCGATCTTTATCAGAGGCAGTTTGATCTATCAAGCTCGTATGATATCAAGCTTGATTTATCAAACTGTTGTTAATGCGGAAGTTGGTGGAGGTTGATTTACTCTTTGAAAAATCTTAAGGCTGAAAGTAGATAGCAGGTTGATGCGTGATATGCAGGTTGATGCTCGTCAGTTTGATAATAAAATATAAGGGCGATAAATAAAGAGAGAGAGAGAGAGAGAGAGAGAGACACCGCGATATAGCGTGGTTCGGAGAAACCCTCCTACGTCCACATCAGGTCGACTCGACCTGAGAATCCCTTTACCTTTGGATTCAACCTCTCTCTTATTTATACTGACTGAGTATCAGTTCTAGATACAATCTAACCTGAAAATATCTAGACACGAGTTTTGGGTCGTGACCCTTACAACCCTTCGTACTAAAAAGTACAAACAACCTTTCACTTTTACAGAGCTTGACTAACTCTATAATGGTGAATACACAAACAAACTTTCTAACTTCGAACTAGTCGGAGAAGAAGTTGTTGAACCAACGACAAGCAGCAGTGAACGCTTCGTCGTTGTGGTGTTTATCGGAATCGAAAACCTCTCTTTGTCAAGTGTTTGGGAAACTAATCGAATTTCGAACACTTGAATGGATATGAACATGAGAGAGGTTTTGAGCAGAGATTTGGAGTTGATAGCTTGAGTTTCCCGTGTTTGAATCCGATATGGCTTGAAGTATTTATAGGCAGTTTTGAAAAACTAGCCGTTGGAGTCAGGCTGACGTGGCACTAGCCGTTGGAAGCTGACTCACTTCTAGCCGTTGGGAATATTCGTCCTTGCTGGCACACGACGTGGCAAGGATCAGGTCGTGACGCTCCATGAAGGTGGGGCATCGACCTTGATGTGAAAGTCCAGCACTTGAAATCTTCTAAGGCAATGCAGGCTGGAAGCTTGATAAGGAAGGTCGATAGACAGGCAGATATGCCAGCTCGATCCGAATGAGGCAGGTCGATCATATCGACCTTTCTCTTACAGGGTGGATCGAACTTGCATTTAAACATTAGAGAGCATCGACCTGCACTAACAGGTAGCAGGTCGATCTATCGGCCTTGACCCTAAACAAGTAAAATATGCCTAAGTGTGGTTTCGATAAACATCATCAAAATCAAACTGCAAGGGGTTCCCAACAATTTCCCCCTTTTTGATGATGTCGAAACCATACACTTTACAAATATTTCCTAAGATATAAAACGATTAAAAGATCGATTGACCATAAAGGTCGATAAGGAAATATAAGTAAGGCAGATAATAAATCAAAGTAAATAAAGCAGTAAAGGCAGATGCCTGGACAAAGAGATATTGTCGTCAGGTCGAAAGATGATTTTTGCTTCATTCAGCTCGATAGCGTACTTTACATTTGGAGATTACAAACTGTGCTACGAACTTAAATGAAAACAGAAAATATACAAAATCATCTATCTATCTACCTCTGCTGGGCACGGGCTGCAATTCTCTCCTCCTAGACCTGCTCCCTCGACTTCGACTTCATGCTTGCGTAAATTCCATCCCTGATACGATGAAAGTCGGGATCGGAATTTGACACATTGACGTTCAGTCCGATGGCGGTCTGTGCGATGTATTGGTCAACTCGGGAGTAATCCAAGTACCCCGAGTCACCAAGAAGCAAGGGCGTGAAGAATTGCTTTGCTGGGGCCCTTATTATCACACCGGCCTCTGCAGCTTTCTTCCGAAGCTCACCAATGAAGTCTTGGTAAGGGAATTTGAGCATGTAAGCTGCATAGGCGTCATCGGCGTCGGCAGGAAGGGAGGGGTCCTGGATCCAATAATGGAGGAGGATGAAGCAACTGTTGAGCTCCCGCAGCAGGTTGTTCTGCTTTTCGTCGAGCCACTCGACGGCCTGCTGCTGGACTCCAGCATTCAAAACAAGGGCGGACTGGCTGATCCAGTCCATCTCCCTCTTCTTCCTTGCTTCATCAGCCCGGCGCTTGGCAATGAAGCGCTTCTGCTCTTCAGGATCCACGGCCTGCTCTGGTGTCGCACCAGCTAGATGCATGGCAGTTATTAGCTCGGCCTGCTTTGCCAATCGAGCTTTGGCAGCGGCGGCCTCGGCAGCGGCGGCAGCAGCAATGGGATCGGCCTGGGAGGCGACGTCCTTGGAGGCGACGGCCTTGGAAACTTGAGATTTTGGCGGCGGAGGAGGAGGAGGAGCCAAGGAAGATGAAGAAGATTTCGATTTGCCTGTTCTCTTCTTCCTTGAAGCGGCAGCGGCTGCTCTTTCTTCTTCCCCCTTTTCGACATCATCAGTCAGGGCTTTGATTAGGGAAAGAAGAGTTGCATCCTCCTCTTGCAGCTTGGACACGGCATCCCTCAACTCCTGTTGGCCATTGAGAAGGGAGGAGAGAGTGCCGTGGATGGCGTTGATTTGATCGTTGGAGGCCGATGCCGAGGTTGAGATTGATGAGGTCAAGGAAGACACACGCTGATCAACCTTGGCAATGTCCTCCTTTACTTCCCCGATCTCATCGAGGGACGCCATCCTATTTGCAACGAGCTGGGTCGGTAGGAGCTTGTCAGTATACTCCTTCAAGAGATTGACAGCGAAGTCCGTGACTTGCTCCCTGGCAGCTTCATCGGCCTGGGTCTTGGCATCGTTCAAAATATTGACCCGGGCCTCTGCTACGGCCTGCTTGATTTGCTCGGGAAGGTTGATGATGATGGACTCGAGCTTGGCAGAAATGGTATCGAGCACGACCTCCACATCAACCTTCGAAATTTTGGGAGACGGAGCAGCAGCCTCAAGAAGCTGATCACCACCCTCATTCCTGGGTGGCGATTGCTCCGGAGTTTGAATCATCTCAAACTCGTCTCCAACATCGGCGGCGGAGTTGAAGAGGGCGCGGGAGAGAGTGTAGAGAGGGCGAAGGTCGATACCCAGAAGCTTGGCCTCGACCTTCATGCGGCGCAGCACTAGAGATTGGAAATTGGAAGCCGCATCCTCCACACTGTAGAAGCCAAACTCTGCTTCCAGCGCCAACTCCTCGACCTTCAGGTCGTTGAGGGTAACGACCTGTAGCAAGGCCTCAAAGACGAAATAATAACTCGACTTACAAACCAGATAGAACTGGAGGCGAGTGGCGAGGTCGAGGGATTTAGGGAGTTGAGCTATCCCCGGCATCAGGTCGATAACCTTCAGCCTGGCCTCGGCCTTCATGGCGGCGACCTGGGAGTGAGCAGCAGACATCGGCTGCTCAGAGAATGGCTGGATCGGCAGCACGACGTCTTCCTCCACGGGCACATCCCGAAGGGGGGAAGACTGAGAGTCTTCAGCAGTGAGATCCTGGATCTCTACAGATCCAGCTCGATGGACAGGGGAGGACCTCACAGGAGAGGGAACAACGACCTGCGGAGAAGATGCAGGGCGTTGCTTCGAGGCGGACGGCTCGGCGGCGGAACGGACTGGAGATGGAGTCCGTTCGGCAGAATGAGTGGGCGATGGAGAGGGTGATGGCTCCCTGTGAGGTGCAGATTCCTCGAACTGCACGGGGAGAATCTTGTGAAGCGGCCTGGGCGGATCACCGGAGGCCGACTGCGTCCTCCGTGGAGGAGTCTTCTTCACAGGTGGTGCCTTCTTGGCAGGGCGAGAGGGAACCAGGTCGACATCGGCCTTCCTCTTCTTTTGAGCAGGTCGATCTGGAATCCTCCAACCGACCTTGGATTCGCCGGTCTTGGCGAGGTGCGCCCTGACATTGTCTGGGGAGTTGTAATAAATCTGCGGCGCCACCCCAATCGCCATCTCCAGTTGGTGGAGATCTTTTGGAATAAACAGAGGGGGGAAGGCCGGCTCATTGGACCATTTCCTATTCTTGAAGTAGGAAATGATAATGCAGGTGGCCTTCGTCCCAAGGCGAATCGGCCTTTTCTCGTTGTGGAGAGACACTTTCACTACGGCCTCTCCCTCTGTCTCGCAGACGATCTGCCTGGCTTCTTCCCAGAGCAGGGAGACCATTAACTTGGCCCAACTAATGGGCAGGTCGAGGATTACGGCCGCCATTTGAAATTTGAATGGGGTGACCTGGTCGTAATTCCCGATGTGCCCTAAAAAGCACTTCTGCACGAAGTCCATTAGGAGGCGGAATTTGGGACGCAGCTCGTTCCTCTTGAAGGATATCGGCACGTACTGCCTTTGCTCAATCAGCACGCAGTCTGCAACCTGCTGCAGTTGGTCTCGAGATATTTCCGAGAGCTGCATCGTCCCTCCTTCCCCAATACCGAAAGCAGCCTTCACCGCGTCAAGAATGTTGATGGTGATCATGGCCTTCTGGGTTCCGAGGGAGACGGTGTGGGTAGACACGGAATCGCCCTCGTTCCAGTTGTAGAAGAAGGCACCCACAAGCTTGGGAAGATTCTTCGCCGGCCGGGTGGAGATGATTTGGTGGAATGGAAAGCATGTATCCACCAAGGCAAACATGGAATCAAGATCGCGAAAACCGAAGTTTTCGCGCACCATGTAGGGCTCGAATTTGATGTGAGCCGTCAAGTAGTCCTCAATTTCCGACCACTGCAATTCCTTTCGACCGGAGGTAGAAACCTTTTCTGCCATTGTTGTTTTTCCTGCAAGTTTTCGAGAAAGATTAGAAAAACAATAAAGAACTTGACAGAAAATTAAAACTAAATCGGTGAAAAGAACACAAACCACGGCGAGTGATTTGATGCAGAGAGTGAGAAAGCAGAAAAACGAAGAACACGACGGCGGCAGTTTTGTTTTTGCAGAGAATAAAAACTAGGTTTTGCTGAGAATTATGAAGAAGGCAAGTAAGTTTTTGTGAAGAAACTGCATGACATATATATAGAAAATTCGAACGGTTGAGATCGTTCGAATTTGAAAGGGGCTAAAATTTTCAAATTACACCACGTCCGCACGATTTAAGCGCGTGGAATGTGAAGTGGTTCACATCCGCGCGTGAGGTAAGGAAACGTGCGAAATATGGCGCTTTTTCAGAAAAGAGGCAGTGAATTAAATGCAGCATTGGTCAATGTGTCAATATTTGACACTTGACTAGATGTGTTACAAAAATGGTAATCATTACTCCCTTTTTTCTTATTTTCTGCAAATTAGCAGACCCTTAAATAATGTAAAGCATTGAGAAATAAATATCAATAATAAATGAAGAATTCAATGCGTATTAAAGAAGTTATAAGACAAAAGGGTGATACTGCCCTTTTGATTCTTCCTTCATAAATGCAGTTGCATTCAGGTTGATATCGGCCTGATGATATCGGCCTTGTGGCAGAGAACGGCCTGTCGAAGTTGACGGCCTGGGGAAAGACATCGGCCTGGCGAACTAAACGCCCTGGACATGTGATATCGGCCTGGCGAGATGAAACAGCCTGGACTTATAATATCGGCCTTTGTTCCCCCTCAAATGATGGATCATTTTGGGCAAGTGTTCCCCCTCAATTGAGGAACACAGGTCGATCTGTTGAATAGTCGACGGCCTATTGATGGACACGGCCTGACAGACACGGCCTGTTGATAGAGACGGCCTGTTGATCGAGAACGGTCTGTCATCGGCCTGTAGGAAGGGATATGAGGCGACGGCAGACTCATCGATCTTGAAAAAAGCTGTTACTATTTGCCATCTCCACATCACGAACGGCAACTCTTCAAAGCTGTACTTCAACGTTGTCGCGTTCGGCCTGTTTGAAGGTGACGGCCTGTTGAGTAGTTGACGGCCTGTTCCCCCTTAATATCGGCCTGTTCGTCCCGATTGTTGGTCCCGAACAAACTTTTGAAGGAGGTGGCATGCTGTTGAGGAAATGACGGCCTGTAGGCTTACGATCGGCCTGATGACTCATCATTCAATAACCCTAGCTTTCCACATAGCATTTTGAATCTTTCTTCGGCTAGGGGTTTGGTTAGAATATCAGCTCGTTGAATGTCAGTGTGTATCTTCTCAATAACCACGTTCTTCTTTTCCACATGATCACGAATAAAGTGATGTCGAATATCCATGTGTTTGCATCTTGAATGAAGAACTGGATTCTTAGTAATGGCGATGGCACTCGAGCTGTCGCAGAATATAGGCACTTCACTGACTTAACTTCATAATCCTTAAGTTGTTGTTTGATCCACAAGATTTGTGCACAACAACTTCCTGCGGCCATGTACTCGGCCTCTGTGGTGGAGGTGGCTACTGAAGTTTGTTTCTTTGAAAACCACGAAATCAGCTTGTTTCCGAGAAAATGGCAAGTACCCGAGGTAGAATATTTCCTATCGAGCTTGCACCCTGCATGATCAGAATCTGAATAACCTATAAGCTGCAAATTATCGTCACAAGGATACCAAAGACCTAAATTTGTGGTTCCTTTGATGTATCGAAGAATTTTCTTTGCTGCTTCCAAGTGTGATTCCTTCGGATTAGCTTGAAATCGAGCACACACTCCAACTGCAAAAGTGATATCAGGTCGACTAGCAGTTAAATAAAGTAATGAACCAATGATACCCCTGTACTGAGTTATGTTGGCAGGTTTTCCTTCGGGATCCGGGTCGATCTTCCCACCAGAGAGCATAGGTATTTTGACAGGCTTGCTGTCTTTGACACCAAACTTGTCAACCAGCTCGTGTGCGTACTTTGTTTGGCTAATGAAGATTCCTTCATCGGACTGCTTGACCTGCAACCCTAGAAAGAAATTCATTTCCCCCATCATAGACATTTTATATTTTTCAGTCATGAGGTTACCAAATTTTTCGCACAAAATGGGAGATTTAGATCCAAAAATAATATCATCAACATAAATTTGTACTAAAAGGATAAGTTCATTCACTTTGATAGTGAATAGCGTCTTGTCGACTGAACCACGCTTGAATCCTGATTCGATGAGGAAGGATGATAGCGTCTCATACCAAGCTCGAGGAGCTTGCTTAAGACCGTAGACGGCCTTGTGCAGTTTGTAGACTTTGCTTGAATCACCCTCCTCGAATCCAGGAGGCTGTTCCACATAGACTTCTTCTTTGAGAATGCCATTGAGGAATGCACTTTTAACATCCATCTGGTAGACTTTGAATCGTTGATGAGCGGCATAAGCTAGAAACAGCCTTATAGCTTCTAATCTTGCAACGGGGGCAAACGTCTCATCATAGTCGATTCCTTCTTGTTGACAGTAACCCTTTGCTACCAATCGGGCTTTATTTCTGACAACTTCTCCAGATTCATCTCTCTTGTTCTTGTAAACCCATTTGACTCCAATGACGCCCTGATGATAAGGACGATCAACTAGAGACCATACTTCATTTCTTTTGAATTCATTGAGTTCTTCTTGCATGGCTTGAATCCAATCAGCATCTCGAAGAGCTTCAATTGCATCTTTGGGTTCTATTCGAGAGAGATAGCAACTTAGCAGTGCGCTTTCACCAATCGTCCTTCTTGTTCGCACTCCTTGGTTTGGGTTCCCAACAATGAGTTCTTTTGGATGAGCATCGATCCAACGTCTGCGTCGAGCTCTTTCTTCATTTGAAATGATTGGATCGGGCTCATTAATGGGTTCGTCAAACTCTGGGTGAGTTGAAGGTTGATCAGTGGGCACATGCAGTTGCTCGGGCTGTTGATCAGGCTGCTGTTCGGCCAGGATGTTGAGTTGCTCCATTGTGCTATCGAGCTGCTCAATTTGTGATGTAAGGTCGTGAACAGCATCAGTCTGGGGGACTGAGGGAGGGGGATCAGCCTGGTTAAGTCCGGCTGATGTATTACAGCTCAAAGTATGAACATTACTTGCATCACTTCCCCTTTGCTGTGTGACCTTCGGATCAGATTGGTCCTCTTCCTCCAAATCATTTGGAGTCCATACTAGCAGGTCGTCAATGGGGGAGTTAGACGGCCTGTTAGCAGCGGGCTGATCTGTACCTGTACTTGATTCTCTGTACAGACAAGTAGATTCATCAAACACAACATGAGGTGTTACCTCCACAACTAGGGTTTTCTTATTAAAGACTCTATAAGCTTTGCTAACCTCTGAGTATCCTAAAAATACTCCTGGATCGGCCTTGCTATCAAAAGTCTTTAATTGAGATTTCCCATTGTTATGAATGTAACACAAGCACCCAAAAGCTTTAAAATACTTTAACCTGGGGAGCTTGTTGTTCCACAGCTCGTATGGAGTCTATCCATGTCGGGTAGTGATGATCGACCTGTTTTGGGTATAGCAAGCAGTGTTAACGGCCTCTGCCCAAAATTTCTTTGGAAGGTTGGTTTCATCCAACATAGTACGAGCTGCTTCCTTCAGCGACCTGTTACGGCGTTCCACTACGCCGTTTTGTTGAGGTGTACGTGCAGCTGAAGTTTGATGATGAATTCCACTCTTTGTGCAATATTCTTCGATCATCGCATTGATAAATTCGGTGCCTCGATCAGATCGAATGGAGATAAGGATTTCTCCTTTTGATTGCACAGTTTGCTCAGCAACGCAGGTAGCTTCTCCAAAGTCTCCTTCTTTTTGTACATGAAAATAACCCACGTAAATCTAGAATAATCATCTATAATAACGAGAGCGTATTTTCTACCGTTTATACTCAAGGGAGTGACTGGACCAAAAAGGTCGAGATGGAGAAGCTCAAGAATTCGATTTGAAGCTTGAGCCGTCACACTTGGAAAGGATGATCTTGTTTGCTTTCCAGCTTGACAGGCTTTGCAAATATGTTCACGATCGAAGACTTGATCTGGCAGGTCGTCCACCAGCTTGTTGCGTGCGAGCTTGTTGATGGCCTTGAAGTTCAAGTGACTCAACCTCTTGTGCCATAGCCAGCTTGTCTCGGAATCAGCTTTTGTGACCAGGCAGGTCTCTATCCAATCTGTCCATTGAACAATATAGAGTCTATCCTGCAGAATTCCGGTAAGAAGTGTTTCTCCTTCCTCATTTTTCACGAGACATTTGTTAGCAGTGAATTCTACTCGTTTACCACTCGAGCAGAATTGCGACACAGAGAATAGGTTATGATTAAGACCTTCAACATAAGAAACGTTAGAGATGGTTGTTTTACCAACTTTTAGATCGCCCTGGCCTCTCGTAAGTCCCTTAGAATTTCCTCCAAAGGTTACAATTGGCCCGTCTCGTTCTTGATAGTTTCATAGTAGCGTTTTGTCACACGTCATGTGCTTTGAGCATCCACTATCAATGATCCATACAGCTCCACGAGCTGCTTGGCTCCTTCTTTGAGCCTTCCCGACCTGCAATTAGTTAAACTTAGCAACCCACTTGAGATTGGGTGCTACATCGGTTGCGGGAACGGCCTTTGGGACCCAAATTTGTTTTGCCGGTCTGCTTCTATCCGAGGCTGAGGACGAGGCAGTGGCGGTCTTGGGCTTGGGAGCCTTGGACTTCTTTGAGCGAGGGCAACGAGGCTGATAATACTGCTCTTCATGAATACCAGGTTGATACTGCCAGTCTTGGAAGTTCGACTGTTGAGAATAGTGGCAATGACAACCTTGATGAGCAGGGAAGAAGAACTGAGGGTGATACGGCCTTTGATAGTATTGGCCTTGGTATCGCCCTGGATGGACAGCTTGCTTTTGATGTGAGGGGGCAGGTCGACGATGCTGGGCAGGCCGACTCTCTTTCTTTTGAGGAACAGGCTGTTCCTTCTTGTGTTGCTTTACAAGGATGGCTTGGGGCTGTCGAACTGGATTCTTCAGCTGGACCATCTTATCTGGAAGAGCTTGTTGAGCTTTTCGAACACTCTTTGACTTCGATTGCGCCTTCACGAACGTGATCTTGCAATCTTTATCCTTGCTTTCCTTGGATTTTCCATTAAATCCAATGCCAGAGTGATCGCGCGGATTGCATTGCATGGATTGAACTTCTTCCAGCTTCTTTCCACTTTTCTTCAACTGACTCAATGTGAGTTGAAATTTTTCTTTCTTTTTCACGAGGAGTTCGTGTCGAATAACCAGGTCAGCCAATTTTGAGGTAAGGCTGTGTATTTCGGCATCCTTGGTTTTGAGGGACTCGTCCTTCTCGAGCGCCCTGGTATCGAACTCCTTAACCCGTAAAGTCAATTCATCAACCTTTGACTTTAGGGCTTCGATCTCCCTTTCCTTTTCTTCATCGTAGGTAGAGAATCTTTCTTCTAATGCTAGCTTGTATTTTTCATTTTTGTCCATAAGCTCAGCATTATCTTCAACGACCTCTTTGAGTGTATCCACGAGGTCGGCATAGTCATCGAGCTGTTTCTTGATTTCTTCCCAAGACACAGCCTCGGATAGGTCTTCATCACCTTCTTCTGCACAATCATCGTCAGAAAAAGAAAGTGAAATGGGTTGAAGATCTACCTTTGAAGATCCCTCGTTTTGTTGGTGCTCTCCAACAAAACATTCTTCATCATCACTTTCGTCGAAAGCGATGTAACCTTCGTCATCACTTGACGAACTGTCAGAGAGGTGAGCTTCCTTTGTTTCTTCGGCGATCATGGCAGCTCGTTGATCCTTAAGCTTCTTATCGCGCTTTGCACGGAGCTCGTCTCCCTCTGCCTTGGTAAGATCCGGGCAGTCGGTCTTGTAGTGACCTGGCCTGCCACAATTAAAACAACCACCCTCGGGTGTGTTAGAAGAATTGAAGGTTGAGGGTTTACCTTCTCCCTTTTTGTCAGGGCGGTCGTGGTTGCGGTTTGAGAAGTTTCGCTTGTTGTCACGATAGAACTTTTTGTATTTGACAACCTTCCCTAGGAGCTTCTCATTTCTCCTAGCAGCTAGAGCATAGTCGAGAGTCATCTTCTCGAACTTCTTGACGATGGATTCGTCAATCGGGCTTGGGGTAGCAGCAGAGGCTGAGTCGGCCTTGAAAGCTACCTCCTTGTTCTTTTCATCAGCCTTCTTGCTGGTGGAAGGCTGTGTTGATCCATGGATGCGGATCATCTCATATTCATTTCCGACAAGAATGTCGAAAAGATCTTCAGTGGTGAGGGAGTTGAAATCCGATCGGGCTGGATGCATGGCGGCGTATACGTGCCAATTTGCAGGAAGGGCACGTATCACTTTGAGATTCTTCTCGCGCTGTGTATATTTGTACGGGTTGATTGCAGCGACCTCGAGAATAATCTCGGTGAAGCGAATTTTCATCGCTTCTATGGCTTCACCCGAAACCATCTTGAAGTCATCGAACTTGCTGCACGCCATAGACAGCTTGTTCTCCTTCATTTCCTCTGAGCCAAGGCTGATGGACCGGAGGGTGTCCCACATTTCTTTGGCGGTTTCAAGATTTCGGATCTTGGCCAGGTAGACGCCCTTCACGGTGCTGGAGATGAGTCCCTTTGCATAATCATCGAGGCTGGCCTCCTTCCTTTCCTCGGTTGTGTAGTCGCGAGGATTTTTGAGGACTTTCTCGTATGTAGCCTCCCCGGGGGCTGTTCCATCCACAATAATCTTCGCTGCATAAATGGGGGAGGGTCCATTCTCGATGATATCCCACATGAGGACGTGATGTGCCTTGAGACACATCTTGATTCGGAAACTCCAGTCTTCATAGCCTTGAATGGAGAAGTCTTCACAAACCCTGAGAAGAGAAGCCTCCATAGCAAATAATATGATATGAATGAATGAAAAAGATATTTCTAAGGATCGGTTCAAAATGACCAAAAGTTTGATAAAGAACTTTTAGTATGCAAAGCAGCGGTCAAAAGAACCATTGCTCTGATACCACTTGTTGGTCCCGGGAAAGAGTAATTGGTGTATGGGGGGGGGGGGAATACACCAATAACCAACCGTTTTTGACTTTTATAAAATTAGGTCGATCTAAAGGTCGATTGTCAAGGTCGATCTTTATCAGAGGCAGTTTGATCTATCAAGCTCGTATGATATCAAGCTTGATTTATCAAACTGTTGTTAATGCGGAAGTTGGTGGAGGTTGATTTACTCTTTGAAAAATCTTAAGGCTGAAAGTAGATAGCAGGTTGATGCGTGATATGCAGGTTGATGCTCGTCAGTTTGATAATAAAATATAAGGGCGATAAATAAAGAGAGAGAGAGAGAGAGAGAGAGAGAGAGAGACCGCGATATAGCGTGGTTCGGAGAAACCCTCCTACGTCCACATCAGGTCGACTCGACCTGAGAATCCCTTTACCTTTGGATTCAACCTCTCTCTTATTTATACTGACTGAGTATCAGTTCTAGATACAATCTAACCTGAAAATATCTAGACACGAGTTTTGGGTCGTGATCCTTACAACCTTTCGTACTAAAAAGTACAAACAACCTTTCACTTTTACAGAGCTTGACTAACTCTATAATGGTGAATACACAAACAAACTTTCTAACTTCGAACTAGTCGGAGAAGAAGTTGTTGAACCAACGACAAGCAGCAGTGAACGCTTCGTCGTTGTGGTGTTTATCGGAATCGAAAACCTCTCTTTGTCAAGTGTTTGGGAAACTAATCGAATTTCGAACACTTGAATGGATATGAACATGAGAGAGGTTTTGAGCAGAGATTTGGAGTTGATAGCTTGAGTTTCCCGTGTTTGAATCCGATATGGCTTGAAGTATTTATAGGCAGTTTTGAAAAACTAGCCGTTGGAGTCAGGCTGACGTGGCACTAGCCGTTGGAAGCTGACTCACTTCTAGCCGTTGGGAATATTCGTCCTTGCTGGCACACGACGTGGCAAGGATCAGGTCGTGACGCTCCATGAAGGTGGGGCATCGACCTTGATGTGAAAGTCCAGCACTTGAAATCTTCTAAGGCAATGCAGGCTGGAAGCTTGATAAGGAAGGTCGATAGACAGGCAGATATGCCAGCTCGATCCGAATGAGGCAGGTCGATCATATCGACCTTTCTCTTACAGGGTGGATCGAACTTGCATTTAAACATTAGAGAGCATCGACCTGCACTAACAGGTAGCAGGTCGATCTATCGGCCTTGACCCTAAACAAGTAAAATATGCCTAAGTGTGGTTTCGATAAACATCATCAAAATCAAACTGCAAGGGGTTCCCAACAAATTGCATGCGGTTAAAGAATGAAATGGATCCGGACGATAACGAATGAGATATAGGCCTTTTTGCCTGCTGCCCTCCCCGTTCGACCCTGATTCCATCGCGCCCTCACTATTTTTGCCATATCTAACTCGTTTTAGATCCGAATGACCCAATTTTGAAACCCATAGAAAGCTCATTCGGAAGGCTACGATATGGACTTGTGGCATTTTGTATTTGACCATGTTTACAGGGTGAAAATAGAATCCAAATTGGGCACCTTTAGTGGTGTATCTTTTTTCGGAGTAATCGTACAATCTAGCCTCTATATAGGAGCTAGAATGATGCAAAATTCATCATATACCGCTCCAAAACATCACTGGGATGCTTTGGGGTAATAAAATTTAGATTCCATTCTGGAGCGTTTTTTACCAAAACTATAAGGGGTACCACTATAGCGAAATCTCATTTTTTCGGCCTGTCGGGGAGCGTCGGATATTGCACCTCCGGGGCCCCATAATTATAGCTCTTGTAATAAAATTTCATGCGGTTAAAGAATGAAATGGATACGGACGATAACGAATGATATATAGGCCTTTTTGCCTGCTGCCCTCCCCGTTCGACCCAGATTCCATCGCGCCCTCACTGTTTTTGCCATATCTAACTCGTTTTAGATCCGAATGACCCGATTTTAAAACCCCTAGAAACCTCGTTCGGAAGGCTACGATATTGACTTGTGGCATTTTGTATTTGACTATGCGAACTGGGTGAAAATAGAATCTGAATTGAGCACCTTAAGCAGTGTATCTTTTTCCTGAGTAATCGTACAATCTAGCCTCTATGTATGAGCTAGAATGATGCAAAATTCATCATATACCGCTCCAAAACATCACTGGGATGCTATGGGGTATTAAAATTTAGATTCCATTCCGGAGCATTTTTACTAAAACTCTAAGGGGTACCACTAGGGCGAAATCTCATTTTTTTTGCCCGCCGGGGAGCGTCGGATATTGCATCTCTGGGGCCCCATAATTATAGCTCTTGTAATAAAATTGCATGCGGTTAAAGAATGAATTGGATCCGGACGATAACGAATGAGATATAGGCCTTTTTACCTGCTCCCATCCCTGTTCGACCCAGATTCCATCGCGCCCTCACTGTTTTTGCCATTTCTAACTCATTTTAGATCCGAATTACCCGATTTTGATACCGTTTGAAAGCTCATTCGGAAGGCTAGGATATGGACTTGTGGAATTTTGTATTTGACTGTGTTTACTTGGTGAAAATAGAATCCGAATTGGGCACCTTTGGCGGTGTATCTTTTTCCGGAGAAATCGTACAATCTAGCCTCTATATAGGAGCTAGAATGATGCAAAATTCATCATATATCGCTCCAAAACATCACTAGGATGCTTTTGGGTAGTAAAATTTAGATTCCATTCCAGAGCGTTTTTTACCAAAACTCTAAGGGGTACCACTAGGGCGAAATCTCATTTTTTCGGCCCGCCGGGGAGCGTTGGATATTGCACCTCCGGGGCCCCATAATTATAGCTCTTGTAATAAAATTGCATGTTGTTAAAGAATGAATTGGATCCGGACGATAACGAATGAGATATAGGCCTTTTTGCCTGCTCCCGTCCCTATTCGACCCAGATTCCATCGCGCACTCACTGTTTTTTGCCATTTCTAACTCATTTTAGATCCGAATTACCCGATTTTGATACCGCTAGAAAGCTCATTTGGAAGGCTACGATATGGACATGTGGAATTTTGTATTTGACTGTGTTTACTATGTGAAAATAGAATCCGAATTGGGCACCTTTGGCGGTGTTTCTTTTTCCGGAGTAATCGTACAATCTAGCCTCTATATAGGAGCTAGAATGATGCAAAATTCATCATATACCGCTCCAAAACATCACTGGGATGCTTTTAGGTAGTAAAATTTAGATTCCATTCTGGAGCGTTTTTTACCAAAACTCTAAGGGGTACCACTAGGGCGAAATCTCATTTTTTTAGCCCGCCGGGGATCGTCGGATATTGCACCTCCGGGGCCCCATAATTATAGCTCTTGTAATAAAATTGCATGCGGTTAAAGAATGAAATGGATCCGGACGATAACGAATGAGATATAGGCCTTTTTGCCTGCTGCCCTCCCCGTTTGACCCAGATTCCATCGCGCCCTCAGTGTTTTTGCCATATCTACTCGTTTTAGATCCGAATGACCCAATTTTGAAACCCATAGAAAGCTCATTCAGAAGGCTACGATATAGACATGTGGCATTTTGTATTTGACCGTGTTTACAGGGTGAAAATAGAATCCAAATTGGGCATCTTTAGTGGTGTATCTTTTTCCGGAGTAATCGTACAATCTAGCCTCTATATAGGAGCTAGAATGATGCAAAATTCATCATATACCGCTCCAAAACATCACTGGGATGCTTTGGGGTAATACAATTTAGATTCCATTCTGGTGCCTTTTTTACCAAAACTCTAAGTGGTACCACTAGGGCGAAATCTCATTTTTTCGGCCTGCCGGGGAGCGTCGGATATTGCACCTGCGGGGCCCCATAATTATAGCTCTTGTAATAAAATTTCATGCGGTTAAAGAATGAAATGGATCCGGACGATAACGAATGAGATATAGGCCTTTTTGCCTGCTGCCCTCCCCTTTCGACCCAGATTCCATCGCGCCCTCACTGTTTTTGCCATATATAACTCGTTTTAGATCTGAATGACCCGATTTTGAAACCGCTAGAAAGCTCATTCGGAATGATACGATATGGACATGTGGTATTTTGTATTTGACTATTTTTACTATGTGAAAATAGAATCCGAATTGGGCACCTTTGGCGGTGTATCTTTTTCCGGAGTAATCGTACAATCTAGCCTCTATATAGGAGCTAGAATGATGCAAAATTCATCAAATACCACTCCAAAACATCACTGGGATTCTTTTGGGTAGTAAAAATTAGGTTCCATTCCGTAGCGTTTTTGACCAAAACTCTAAGGGGTACCACTAGGGCGAAATCTCATTTTTTCGGCCCGCCGGGGAGCGTCGGATATTGATTGGTGTCTAGATGTTAGGTTTTTTATTATGTTTTCGTGTCCTTTTTCATTGTGTTTTTGTATCTTTTCGTTTGTCTTTGGCTATGAATTGGTTGTTTGGAGTTTTTAGTACTTGTAGGATGAAAAGGGCGGAAACGAGAAGAAAACAAGAGGAAAGGTTGTTGAGCAATCATTGACCTCGAGTTCTAACCTCTCATGATTTTATTGTAGATTCATTTTGGATGTAATGAAAGCATTATATCGAAGAGGGGTTCGATAGGAGCACATAGGCGAAAACGGAGGTCAATTTGGAGTTCGGATGAGGAAGATACGGTCGAAACAAGAGAGTCGCGCGCGATCGTGCCAGTACCTGATCTGGCCGATCGGCCAGATTTCCTTAGGAATCTGGACGATTGGCCAAGTACTTATGTTCGAGTTCAACAGTTCCTGATCTGGCCGACCGGCCAGAATTCCCTCAGCATTTGGCCGATCGGCCAGAAGTCGGCGTCCAGCTGTTGTTTCCTTATTTAATTAGGTTTTTCTTCCTAATATATATACTAGTACCTTGGGACGAATTGGTATCATCTTTTATCAACTTTTACCTTAGTTTTAGCTCTAGTTTAGCATACAAATACTTTAGATTAGTTTTCCTTTGTTCGATCCGGATCGTTACTTCGTTCTTCAATTAATTCAAGTTTTTTACTTAGTTCTTCGTTCTTCGTTTAATCTCGTAAGTTCTTTATTGCTTTCTTTTATTTGATTTAATTGCTTCCTAGTTCCTTAGATTTAGTTCTTAATTGCTTAGTTTAATTTCGTTCGTTCGTTTTCAAGTTCTTAGTTTAGATTCATTTTTCTTAGTTTTCGATTACTTCGTTGTCCACGTTCTTAGAGTTAGATTTATTTACTTTAATTTCAAGATTTTCAGATTTAGTTTAATTCATGTCTAGATTCGTTTTCGTTTCTTTCGTTGCTTTCTTTATTGCTTTCTTTTCGATTCTTGCCTAGGTAGTTTATTTGCTTTCATCTAGTTTAATTCTTTAGATTAATTAGTTCGATTTATTTTCTTGCTTTCTAGATTAGATTATTTACTTGCTTTGATTTACTTGCTTTGATTTATTTTATTGCCTAGGATTTAAAAACCAAAACTCAAAATTCTTTTTACTTGCTTTATTAGATTTAGGCTAGTTTAGGATTTTTGCTACACGATTATTTGCCCTGCAAAGTTTTCCTTGAGATTCGACATTGGGTTTTTACTTACTAAGTGCTAGGATAGATTTCGTTCTATTGCGAACACTTTTTAGTGAAACAAATATTGCACCTCCGGGGCCCCATAATTATAGATCTTGTAATAAAATTGCATGCGGTTAAAGAATGAAATGGATCCGGACGATAAGGAATGAGATATAGGCCTTTTTGCCTGCTGCCCTCCCCTTTCGACCCAGATTCCATCGCGCCCTCACTATTTTTGTAATATCTAACTCGTTTTAGATCCGAATGACCTGATTTTGAAACCCCTAGAAAGCTCATTTAGAAGGCTACAATATGGACTTGCGGTATTTTGTATTTGACTATGCGAACTGGGTGAAAATAGAATCTGAATTGAGCACCTTAAGCAGTGTATCTTTTACCGGAGTAATCGTACAATCTAGCCTCTATGAGCTAGAATGATGCAAAATTCATCATATACCGCTCCAAAACATCACTGGATGCTTTGGGGTATTCAAATTTAGATTCCATTCCGAAGCATTTTTGACCAAAACTCTAAGGGGTACCACTAGGGCGAAATCACATTTTTTTGGCCCGCCGGGGAGCGTCGGATATTGCACCTCCGGGGCCCCATAATTAGAGCTCTTGTAATAAAATTGCATGCGGTTAAAGAATGAATTGGATCCGGACGATAACGAATGAGATATAGGCCTTTTTGCCTGTTCTCGTCCCTGTTCGACCCAGATTCCATCGCGCCCTCACTGTTTTTGCCATTTCTAACTCATTTTAGATCTGAATTACCCAATTTTGATACCGCTAGAAAGATCATTCGGAAGGCTACGATATAGACTTGTGGCATTTTGTATTTGACTGTGTTTACTGGGTGAAAATAGAATCCGAATTGAGCACCTTTGGCGGTGTATCTTTTTCCTGAGAAATCGTACAATATAGCCTCTATATAGGAGCTAGAATGATGCAAAATTCATCATATACTGCTCCAAAACATCACTGGGATGCTTTTGGGTAGTAAAATTTAGATTCCATTCCGGAGCGTTTTTGACCAAAACTCTAAGGGGTACCACTAGGGCGAAATCTCATTTTTTCGACCCGTCGGGGAGCGTCGGATATTGCACCTCCGGGGCCCCATAATTATAGCTCTTGTAATAAAATTGCATGCGGTTAAAGAATGAAATGGATCCGGACGATAACGAATGAGATATAGGCCTTTTTGTCTGCTGCCCTCCCTGTTCGACCCAGATTCCATCGCGCTCACCGTTTTAGCCATATCTAACTCGTTTAGATCCGAATGACCCAATTTTGAAACCCCTAAAAAGCTCATTAGGAAGGATACGATATGGACTAGTGGCATTTTGTATTTGACTGTGTTTACTTGGTGAAAATAGAATCCGAATTGGGCACCTAAGCGGTTTATCTTTTTCCGGAGTAATCGTACAATCTAGCCTCTATATAGGAGCTAGAATGATGCACAATTCATCATATACCGCTCCAAAACATCACTAGGATGCATTGGGATAATAAAATTTAGATTCCATTCCGGAGCGTTTTTGACCAAAACTCTAACGGGTACCACTAGGCCGAAATCTCATTTTTTCGGCCCACCGGGGAGCGTCGGATATTGCACCTCCTGGGCCCCATAATTATAGCTTTTGTAATAAAATTTCATGCGGTTAAAGAATGAAATGGATCCGGACGATAACGAATGAGATATAGGCCTTTTTGCCTGCTGTCTTCCCCGTTCGACCCAGATTCCATCGCGCCCTCACTGTTTTTGCCATATCTAACTCGTTTTAGATCTGAGTGACCCAATTTTGAAACCGCTGGAAAGCTCATTCGGAAGGATACGATATGGACATGTGGCATTTTGTATTTGACTGTGTTTACTATGTGAAAATAGAATCCGAATTGGGCACCTTTGGCGGTGTATCTTTTTCCGGAGTAATCGTACAATCTAGCCTCTATATAGGAGCTAGAATGACGCAAAATTCATCAAATACCACTCCAAAACATCACTGGGATTCTTTTGGGTAGTAAAAATTAGATTCCATTCCAGAGCGTTTTTTACCAAAAGTCTAAGGGGTACCACTAGGGCGAAATCTCATTTTTTCGGCCCGCCGGAGAGCGTCGGATATTGCACCTCCGGGGCCCCATAATTATAGGTCTTGTAATAAAATAGCATTCGGTTAAAGAATGAAATGGATCCGGACGATAACGAATGAGATATAGGCCTTTTTGCCTGCTGCCCTCCCCGTTCGACCTAGATTCCATCGCGCCCTCACTGTTTTTGCCATATCTAACTCGTTTTAGATCCGAATGACCCAATTTTGAAACCCTTAGAAAGCTCATTCGGAAGGTCACAATATGGACTTGTGGAATTTTGTATTTGAATGTGGTTACTGGGTGAAAATAGAAACCGAATTGGGCACCTTTGGCGGTGTATTTTTTTCCGGAGAAATCGTACAATCTAGCTTCTATATAGGAGCTTGAATGATGCAAAATTCATCATATACCGCTCCAAAACATCACTGGGATGCTTTTGGGTAGTAAAATTTTGATTCCATTCCGTAGCGTTTTTGACCAAAACTCTAAGGGGTACCACTAGGGCAAAATCTCATTTTTTCGGCCCACCGGGGAGCTTCGATATTGCACCTCTGCAGCCCCATAATTATAGCTCTTGTAATAAATTGCATGTGGTTAAAGAATGAAATGGATCCGGACGATAACGAATGAGATATAGGCCTTTTTGCCTGTTGCCCTCCTCGTTCTACCCAGATTCCATCGCGCCCTCACTGTTTTTGCCATATCTAACTCATTTTAGATCCGAATGACCCAATTTTGAAACCCCTAGAAAGCTCATTCGGAAGGCTACAATATGGACATGTGGCATTTTGTATTTGACCGTGTTTACAGGGTGAAAATAGAATCCAAATTGGGCACCTTTAGTGGTATATCTTTTTCCGGAGTAATCGTACAATCTAGCCTCTATATAGGAGCTAGAATGATGCAAAATTCATCATATACCGCTCCAAAAAATCACTGGGATGCTTTGGGATAATAAAATTTAGATTCCATTCGGGAGCGTTTTTTACCAAAACTCTAAGGGGTACCACTAGGGCGAAATCTCATTTTTTCGGCCTGCCGGGGAGCGTCGGATATTGCACCTCCGTCCCCCCATAATTATAGATCTTGTAATAAAATTGCATGCGGTTAAAGAACGAAATGGATCCGGACGATAACGAATGAGATATTGGCCTTTTTGCCTACTACCCTCCCTGTTCGACCCAGATTCCATCGCGCCCTCACAGTTTTTGCCATGTCTAACTCGTTTTAGATCCGAATGACCCGATTTTGAAACCCCTGGAAAGCTCATTCGTAAGGCTACGATATGGACTTGCGGCATTTTGTATTTGACTGTGTTTACTGTGTGAAAATAGAATCCGAATTGAGCACCTTAAGCGGTTTATTTTTTTCCAGAGTAATCGTACAATCTAGCCTCTATATAGAAGCTAGAATGATGCAAAATTCTTCATATACCGCTCCAAAACATCACTGGGATGCTTTGGGGTAATAAAATTTAGATTCCATTTCGGAGCGTTTTTTACCAAAACTCTAAGGGGTACCACTAGGGCGAAATCTAATTTTTTTGGCCCACCGGGGAGCGTCGGATATTGCACCTCCGGGGCCACATAGTTATAACTCTTGTAATAAAATTTCATGCGGTTAAAGAATGAAATTGATCCGGACGATAACGAATGAGATATAGGCCTTTTTGCCTGCTGCCCTCCCGTTCGACCCAGATTCCATCGCGCCCTCACTGTTTTTGCCATATCTAACTCGTTTTACATCCGAATGACCCAATTTTTAAACCCTAGAAAGCTCATTCAGAAGTTTACGATATGGACTGGCGGCATTTTGTATTTGACTGTGTTTACTGGGTGAAAATAGAATCCGAATTGAGCACCTTAAGCGGTGTATCTTTTTCCGGAGTAATCGTACAATCTAGCCTCTATATAGGAGCTAGAATGATGCAAAACTCATCATATACCGCTCCAAAACATCACTAGGATGCTTTGGGATAATAAAATTTAGATTCCATTCCGAAGCGTTTTTTACCAAAACTCTAACGGGTACAACTAGGTCGAATTCTCATTTTTTCGGCTCGCCGGGGAGTGTCGGATTTTGCACCTCCGGGGGCTCATAATTGTAGCTCTTGGAATAAAATTGAATGCGGTTAAAGAATGAAATGTATTCGGACGATAACGAATGAGATATGGGCTTTTTGTGTGCTGTCCTCTCCGTAAGACCTAGATTCCATCGCGCCTCACTGTTTTGGCCATATCTAACTCGTTATAGATCAGAATGACCCGATTTTAAAACCCCTACAAAGCTCATTCGGAAGGCTACGATATAGACATCCGACATTTTTTACTTGACTGTGTTTACTAGGGGAAAAGATAAATCCAAATTGGGCACCTTAAGGGGTTTATCTTTTTCCGGAGTAATCGTACAATCTAGCCTCTATATAGGAGCTAGAATGATGTAAAATTCATCATATACCGCTCCAAACATCACTGGGATGCTTTGGAATAATAAATTTAGACTCCATTCTGGAGCGTTTATGACCAA
>JAQSCN010000073.1:0-50000 GCA_029379335.1 Thymus mandschuricus
GATCCGGACGATAACGAATGAGATATGGGCCTTTTTACCTGCTGCCCTCCACGTTCAACCCAGATTTTATCGCGCCCTCACCGTTTAAGCCATATCTATCTCCTTTTAGATCCGAATGACCCGATTTTAATATCCCTAGAAAGCTCATTCGGATGGCTACAATATGAACTTGAATTTTTTTGTATTTTACTGTGTTTAATGGGTGAAAATAGAAACCGAATCGGGCACCATAAACGGTTTCTCATTTTCCGGAGTAGTCGTACAATCTAGCCTCTATATAGGAGCTAGAATGATGCAAAATTCATCATATACCGCTCCAAAACATCACTAGGATGCTTTGGAATAATAAAATTTAGATTCTATTCCGGAACGTTTTTTACCGAAACTCTAAGGGGTACCACTTGGGCAAAATCTCATTTTTTCGGTCCGCCGGAGAGCGCCGGATTTTGTACCTCCGGGGGACCATAATTATAGCTCTTGGAATTTAATTGCATGCGGTGAAATAATGAAATGGATCCGGACGATAACGAATGAGATATGGGCCTTTTTACCTTCTGCCCTCCACGTTCAACCCAGATTCCATCGCGCCCTCACCGTTTAGGCCATACCTATCTCGTTTTAGATCCGAATGACCCGATTTTAACATCCCTAGAAAGCTCATTCGGATGGCTACAATATGAACTTGAATTTTTTTGTATTTTACTGTGTTTAATGGGTGAAAATAGAAACCGAATCGGGCACCATAAACGGTTTCTCATTTTCCGGAGTAGTCGTACAATCTAGCCTCTATATTGGAGCTAGAATGATGCAAAATTCATCATATACCGCTCCAAAACATCACTGGGATGCTTTGGAATAATAAAATTTAGATTTTATTCCGGAACGTTTTTGACCGAAACTCTAAGGGGTACCACATGGGCAAAATCTCATTTTTTCGGTCCGCCGGAGAGCGCCGCTTTTTGTACCTCCGAGGGACCATAATTATAGCTCTTGGAATATAATTGCATGCGGTGAAAGAATGAAATGGATCCGGACGATAACGAATGAGATATGGGCCTTTTTGCCTGCTGCCCTCCACGTTCAACCCAGCTTCCATCGCGCCCTCACCGTTGTGGCCATATCGATCTCGTTTTAGATACGAATGACCCGATTTTAATACCCCTAGAAAGCTCATTCGAATGGCTACAATATGGACTTAAAATTTTTTTGTATTTGACTATGTTCAATGGGTGAAAATGGAATCCGAATCGGGCACCATAAGCGGTTTCTCATTTTTCGGAGTAGTCGTACAAATAGCGTCTATATAGGAGCTAGAATGATGCAAAATTCATCATATACCGCTCCAAAACATCACTGGGATGCTTTGGAATAATAAAATTTAGATTCTATTTCGGAGCGTTTTTGTCCGAAACTCTAAGGGGTACCACTAGGGCAAAATCTCATTTTTTCGGTCCGCCGGAGAGCGTCGGATTTTGCACCTCAGGGGGGCCATAATTATAGCTCTTGGAATATAATTGCATGCGGTGAAAGAATGAAATGGATCCGGACGATAACGAATGAGATATGGGCCTTTTTGCCAGTTGCCCTCCACGTTCAACCCAGATTCCATCGCGCCCTCACCGTTTTGGCCATATCTAACTCGTTTTAGATCCGAATGACCCGGTTTTAATACCCCTAGAAAGCTCATTCGGATGGCTACAATATGGACTTGCAACTATTTTTATTTGACTTTGTTTAATGGGTGAATATAGAATCCGAATCGGGCACCATAAGCGGTTTCTCATTTTCGGAGTAATCGTACAATCTAGCCTCT
Organism: Thymus mandschuricus; assembly: GCA_029379335.1. Taxonomy (NCBI): domain Eukaryota; kingdom Viridiplantae; phylum Streptophyta; class Magnoliopsida; order Lamiales; family Lamiaceae; genus Thymus; species Thymus mandschuricus. The sequence continues at coordinate 1,814 of JAQSCN010000073.1, forward strand.
ATATAGGAGCTAGAATGATGCAAAATTCATCATATAATGCTCCAAAACATCACTGGGATGCTTTGGAATAATAAATTTTAGATTCCATTCCGGAGCATTTTTGACCGAAACTCTAAGGGGTACCACTAGGGCAAAATCTCTTTTTTTCGGTCCGCCGGAGAGCTCCGGATTTTGCACCTCCGGGGGCCCATAATTATAGCTCTTGGATTATAATTGCATGCGGTGAAAGAATTTAATGGATCCGGACGATAACGAATGAGATATGGGCCTTTTTACCTGCTGCCCTCCACGTTCAACCCAGATTCCATCGCGCCCTCACCGTTTAGGCCATATCTATCTCGTTTTAGATCCGAATGACCCGATTTTAATATCCCTAGAAAGCTCATTCGGATGGCTACAATATGAACTTGAATTTTTTTGTATTTTACTGTGTTTAATGGGTGAAAATAGAAACCGAATTGGGCACCATAAACGGTTTCTCATTTTCCGGAGTAGTCGTACAATCTAGCCTCTATATAGGAGCTAGAATGATGCAAAATTCATCATATACCGCTCCAAAACATCACTGGGATGCTTTGGAATAATAAAATTTAGATTCTATTCCGGAATGTTTTTGACCGAAACTCTAAGGGGTATCACTTGGGCAAAATCTCATTTTTTCGGTCCGCCGGAGAGCGCCGGATTTTGTACCTCCGGGGGACCATAATTATAGCTCTTGGAATATAATTGCATGCGGTGAAAGAATGAAATGGATCCGGACGATAACGAATGAGATATGGGCCTTTTTACCTGCTGCCTCCACGTTCAACCCAGATTCCATCGCGCCCTCACCGTTTAGGCCATATCTATCTCGTTTTAGATCCGAATGACCCGATTTTAACATCCCTAGAAAGCTCATTCGGATGGCTACAATATGAACTTGAATTATTTTGTATTTTACTGTGTTTAATGGGTGAAAATAGAAACCGAATTGGGCACCATAAACGGTTACTCATTTTTCGGAGTAGTCGTACAATCTAGCCTCTATATAGGAGCTAGAATGATGCAAAATTCATCATATACCGCTCCAAAACATCACTGGGATGCTTTGGAATAATAAAATTTAGATTCTATTCCGGAACGTTTTTGACCGAAACTCTAAGGGGTACCACTTGGGCAAAATCTCATTTTTTCGGTCCGCCGGAGAGCGCCGGATTTTGTACCTCCGGGGGACCATAATTATAGCTCTTGGAATATAATTGCATGCGGTGAAAGAATGAAATGGATCCGGACGATAACGAATGAGATATGGGCCTTTTTGCCTGCTGCCCTCCACGTTCAACCCAGCTTCCATCGCGCCCTCACCGTTGTGGCCATATCTATCTCGTTTTAGATCCGAATGACCCGATTTTAATACCCCTAGAAAGCTCATTCGAATGGCTACAATATGGACTTAAAATTTTTTTGTATTTGACTGTGTTTAATGGGTGAAAATAGAATCCGAATCGGGCACCATAAGCGGTTTCTCATTTTTCGGAGTAGTCGTACAATATAGCGTCTATATAGGAGCTAGAATGATGCAAAATTCATCATATACCGCTCCAAAACATCACTGGGATGCTTTGGAATAATAAAATTTAGAATCTATTGATAGGGTGCATTTTTACCCTATCATCTAAGTGTTATATTATCGTTTTCTTGTCGTATTTTGATAGTTTAGCTCATGATTTATATTGTTTATGTTATTTCGAGCTAGATTACGCTTTTGGGTTGTTTTGAGTGTTTTTAGGGCTTTTATGTTGAGAAAACCCAAGATGAGACAAGAGACGATGAAACCAAGGAAGAGATGAAGTATTGATCCCAAGTTCTGACTTCTCACGATTTTTTGGAAGAGTTATTCTGGAAAATTGAAAGCATAGAATTGAAGAGGGGTTCAATAGGAGCACGTAGGCGAAAACGGAGGTCAATTCGGAGTTCGGATGAGGAAGATATGACCGAAATAAGAAAGTTGCGCAGAACCCTCTCGACCCTCTCGACCGACCTCTCGATCGAGAGAGGTGTCGAGAGGTGCCTCCTGTTTTCCAGACGGGATTTCTTTTAAAAGGCAATTTTTGACTTTTTCTTGGTTTCCTTGTACAATTAGGTATTGGATGCAAACTTCTACCCTATAAATACCTCTAAACTTATCATTGTAAACAAGTTCCTCCACTCTCCTATATTCTTTAGATTAGTTTTTATTCTTTTCTCTATACTTTTAGATTTAGATTTATTTTATGTATGAAGACCATTGAAGATTGAAGATTTATTCAAGATCCAAGAGTTTTTCTATCCCTTTCTTTTTATTTTATGCTTTTGATTATGTTTATTCTTCCTTCTACCTTTCTTTTAATTATGTCTAGCTAAATTCCTTAGTTGATTTTAGGGATTGAATGCCTAATTGAATTTATGTGAGTGTTTTTGTTTACAATTAGCCTTCCAATCTAGATGCATGTTTCATGGTGCTTATTCTCATGCATAGTTAATTGGCCATTAATTGTGTATGCATAATTATGTGTTTATGCCTTAGTCGGATAAATTGCATAATCGATCTCATGAAAGCATGATATAATAGTTTAATTCTCTTGATTGACAATTGAATTGTTATATGTTCATATATAATTGATTTGGTGTCGTAGTTGAACCTAGTTGATTATATTATTGGTACTTGTTCTATTTTGCACTTGATTCGATTCTTATAATTCGAAAGAATATTAGGACCTCGTTGGGTGACTACTTGCATTGCTTTAATCGGGGTGTAAGTTATTTTTGCATGTATCACATTTAGATTGGATTAAATTGGTTAATTGTACTCATTAATTGCTTGCATATATTTAATTAGGTAGGCTTCCCTAGAATCAACACTTTTCCTTATTTGATTTATTTGTTTCCTTATTTACTTATTTGCCTTATTTGTTTAATTGCTTATTTATTTGTTTCCTTATTTGTGTTCTTTTTATTTGTAAAATTTACTTGCCTAGGATTATAATACCACATTCTTATTTTCTTAATTGCCTAGACATCAGTTTAATTCTAGAGTAGAGGTATTGTGTGTGGTTTCGGTATATCAATCCCTGTGGATACGATACTCGTACTTATTCTATACTATACCTATTTTGTGTGGTAGAAAATAGTGCGATCATCTATTTCGGAGCGTTTTTGTCCGAAACTCTAAGGGGTACCACTAGGGCAAAATCTCATTTTTTCGGTCCGCCGGAGAGCGTCGGATTTTGCACCTCAGGGGGGCCATAATTATAGCTCTTGTTATATAATTGCATGCGGTGAAAGAATGAAATGGATCCGGACGATAACGAATGAGATATGGGCCTTTTTGCCAGTTGCCCTCCACGTTCAACCCAGATTCCATCGCGCCCTCACCGTTTTGGCCATATCTAACTCGTTTTAGATCCGAATGACCCGGTTTTAATACCCCTAGAAAGCTCATTCGGATGGCTACAATATGGACTTGCAACTATTTTTATTTGACTTTGTTTAATGGGTGAATATAGAATCCGAATCGGGCACCATAAGCGGTTTCTCATTTTCGGAGTAATCGTACAATCTAGCCTCTATATAGGAGCTAGAATGATGCAAATTCATCATATAATGCTCCAAAACATCACTGGGATGCTTTGGAATAATAAATTTTAGATTCCATTCCGGAGCATTTTTGACCGAAACTCTAAGGGGTACCACTAGGGCAAAATCTCATTTTTTCGGTCCGCCGGAGAGCTCCGGATTTTGCACCTCCGGGGGCCCATAATTATAGCTCTTGGATTATAATTGCATGCGGTGAAAGAATGAAATGGATCCGGACGATAACGAATGAGATATGGGCCTTTTTACCTGCTGCCCTCCACGTTCAACCCAGATTCCATCGCGCCCTCACCGTTTAGACCATATCTATCTCGTTTTAGATCCGAATGACCCGATTTTAATATCCCTAGAAAGCTCATTCGGATGGCTACAATATGAACTTGAATTTTTTTGTATTTTACTGTGTTTAATGGGTGAAAATAGAAACCGAATTGGGCACCATAAACGGTTTCTCATTTTCCGGAGTAGTCGTACAATCTAGCCTCTATATAGGAGCTAGAATGATGCAAAATTCATCATATACCGCTCCAAAACATCACTGGGATGCTTTGGAATAATAAAATTTAGATTCTATTCCGGAACGTTTTTGACCGAAACTCTAAGGGGTACCACTTGGGCAAAATCTCATTTTTTCGGTCCGCCGGAGAGCGCCGGATTTTGTACCTCCGGGGGACCATAATTATAGCTCTTGGAATATAATTGCATGCGGTGAAAGAATGAAATGGATCCGGACGATAACGAATGAGATATGGGCCTTTTTACCTGCTGCCTCCACGTTCAACCCAGATTCCATCGCGCCCTCACCGTTTAGGCCATATCTATCTCGTTTTAGATCCGAATGACCCGATTTTAACATCCCTAGAAAGCTCATTCGGATGGCTACAATATGAACTTGAATTTTTTTGTATTTTACTGTGTTTAATGGGTGAAAATAGAAACCGAATTGGGCACCATAAACGGTTTCTCATTTTTCGGAGTAGTCGTACAATCTAGCCTCTATATAGGAGCTAGAATGATGCAAAATTCATCATATACCGCTCCAAAACATCACTGGGATGCTTTGGAATAATAAAATTTAGATTCTATTCCGGAACGTTTTTGACCGAAACTCTAAGGGGTACCACTTGGGCAAAATCTCATTTTTTCGGTCCGCCGGAGAGCGCCGGATTTTGTACCTCCGGGGGACCATAATTATAGCTCTTGGAATATAATTGCATGCGGTGAAAGAATGAAATGGATCCGGACGATAACGAATGAGATATGGGCCTTTTTGCCTGCTGCCCTCCACGTTCAACCCAGCTTCCATCGCGCCCTCACCGTTGTGGCCATATCTATCTCGTTTTAGATCCGAATGACCCGATTTTAATACCCCTAGAAAGCTCATTCGAATGGCTACAATATGGACTTAAAATTTTTTTGTATTTGACTGTGTTTAATGGGTGAAAATAGAATCCGAATCGGGCACCATAAGCGGTTTCTCATTTTTCGGAGTAGTCGTACAATATAGCGTCTATATAGGAGCTAGAATGATGCAAAATTCATCATATACCGCTCCAAAACATCACTGGGATGCTTTGGAATAATAAAATTTAGATTCTATTTCGGAGCGTTTTTGTCCGAAACTCTAAGGGGTACACTAGGGCAAAATCTCATTTTTTCGGTCCGCCGGAGAGCGTCGGATTTTGCACCTCAGGGGGCCATAATTATAGCTCTTGGAATATAATTGCATGCGGTGAAAGAATGAAATGGATCCGGACGATAACGAATGAGATATGGGCATTTTTGCCAGTTGCCCTCCACGTTCAACCCAGATTCCATCGCGCCCTCTCCGTTTTGGCCATATCTAACTCGTTTTAGATCCGAATGACCCGGTTTTAATACCCCTAGAAAGCTCATTCGGATGGCTACAATACGGACATGCAACTATTTTTATTTGACTTTGTTTAATGTGTAAATATAGAATCCGAATCGGGCACCATAAGCGGTTTCTCATTTTCGGAGTAATCGTACAATCTAGCCTCTATATAGGAGCTAGAATGATGCAAAATTCATCATATAATGCTCCAAAACATCACTGGGATGCTTTGGAATAATAAAATTTAGATTCCATTCTGGAGCATTTTTGACCGAAACTCTAAGGGGTACCACTAGGGCAAAATCTCATTTTTTCGGTCCGCCGGAGAGCGCCGGATTTTGCACCTCAGGGGGGAGCATAATTATAGCTCTTGGAATATAATTGCATGCGGTGAAAGAATGAAATGGATCCGGACGATAACGAGTGAGATATGGGCCTTTTTGCCTGCTGCCCTCCACATTCAACCCAGCTTCCATCGCGCCCTCACTGTTGTGGCCATATCTATATCTCGTTATAGATCCGAATGACCCGATTTTAATAACCCTAGAAAGCTCATTCGGATGGCTACAATATGGACTTGAAATTTTTTGTATTTGACTGTGTTTAATGGGTGAAAATAGAATCCGAATCGGGCACCATAAGCGGTTTCTCATTTTCCGGAGTAGTCGAACAATCTAGCCTCTATATAGGAGCTAGAATGATGCAAAATTCATCATATACTGCTCCAAAACATCACTGGGATGCTTTGGAATAATAAAATTTAGATTCTATTCCGGAGCGTTTTTGACCGAAACTCTAAGGGGTACCACTAGGGCAAAATCTCATTTTTTCGGTCCGCCGGAGAGCGCCGGATTTTGTACCTCCGGGGGCCCATAATTATAGCTCTTGGAATATAATTTCATGCGATGTAAGAATGAAATGGATCCGGACGATAACGAATGAGATATGGGCCTTTTTGCATGCTGCCCTCCACGTTCGACCCAGATTCCATCGCGCCCTCACCGTTTTGGACATATCTAACTCGTTTTAGATCCGAATGACTAGGTTTTAAAACCCCTAGAAAGCTCATTTGAATGGCTACAATATGGACTTGCAACTTTTTGTATTTGACTGTGTTTACTAGGTGAAAATAGATTCCGAATCGGGAACCTTAAGAGGTTTCTCATTTTCCAGAGTAATCGTACAATCTAGCCTCTATATAGGAGCTAATGATGCAAAATTCATCATATACCGCTCCAAAACATCACTCGAATGCTTTGGAATAATAAAATTTAGATTCTATTCCGGAGCGTTTTTGACCGAACCTAATAGGGGTACCACTAGGGCAAAATCTCATTTTTTCGGTCCGCCGGAGAGCGCCGGATTTTGTACCTCCGGGGGCCCATAATTATAGTTCTTGGAATATAATTTCATGCGGTGAAAGAATGAAATGGATCCGGACGATAACGAATGAGATATGGGCCTTTTTGCCTGCTGCCCTCCACGTTCGACCCAGATTCCATCGCGCCCTCACCGTTTTGGCCATATCTAACTCGTTTTAGATCCGAATGACCCGGTTTTACAACCCCTAGAAAGCTCATTTGAATGGCTACAATATGGAAATGCAACTTTTAGTATTTGACTGTGTTTACTAGGTTAAAATTGATTCCGAATCGGGAACCTTAAGAGCTTTCTCATTTTCCTGAGTAATCGTTCAATCTAGCCTCTATATAGGAGCTATAATGATGCAAAATTCATCAAATACTGCTCCAAAACATCACTCGGATGCTTTGGAATAATAAAATGTAGATTCCATTCCGGAGCGTTTTTGACCGAAACTCATAGGGGTACCACTAGGGCAAAATCTCATTTTTTCGGTCCGCCGGAGAGCGCCGGATTTTGTACCTCCGGGGGCCCATAATTATATCTCTTGGAATATAATTTCAGGCGGTGAAAGAATGAAATGGATCCGGACGATAACGAATGAGATATGGGCCTTTTTGCCTGCTGCCCTCCACGTTCGACCCAGATTCCATCGCGCCCTCACCGTTTTGGCCATATCTAACTCGTTTTAGATCCGAATGACCCGGTTTTAACACTCCTAGAAAGCACATTCGGAGGGCTACAATATGGACCTGCAACTTTTTGTATTTGACTATGTTTAATGTGTGAAAATAGAATCCGAATCGGGCACCATAAGCGGTTTCTCATTTTCCAGAGTAATCGTACAATCTAGCCTCTATATAGGAGCTAGAAGGATGCAAAATTCATCATATACCGCTCCAAAACATCACTGGGATGCTTTGGAATAATAAAATTTAGATTCTATTCCGGAGCATTTTTGACCGAAACTCTAAGGGGTACCACTAGGGAAAAATCTCATTTTTTCGGTACGCCGGAGAGCGCCGGATTTTGAACCTCCGGGAGCCCTATATTATAGCTCTTGGAATATAATTGCATGCGGTGAAAGAATGAAATGGATACAGACGATAACGAATGAGATATGGGCCTTTTTGCCTGCTGCCCTCCACGTTCAACCCAGATTCCAACGCGCCCTCACCGTTTAGGCCATATCTATCTCGTTTTAGATCCGAATGACCCGATTTTAATATCCCTAGAAAGCTCATTCGGATGGCTACAATATGAACTTGATTTTTTTTGTATTTGACTATGTTTAATGGGTGAAAATAGAAACCGAATCGGGCACCATAAACGGTTTCTCATTTTCCGGAGTAGTCGTACAATCTAGCCTCTGTATAGGAGCTAGAATGTTGCAAAATTCATCATATATTGCTCCAAAACATCACTGGGATGCTTTGGAATAATAAAATTTAGATTCTATTCCGGAGCGTTTTTGACCGAAACTCTAAGGTGTACCACTAGGGCAAAATCTCATTTTTTCGGTCCGCCGGAGAGCGCCGGATTTTGTACCTCCGGGGGCCCATAATTATAGCTCTTGGAATATAATTTCAAGCAGTGAAAGAATGAAATGGATCCGGACGATAACGAATGAGATATGGGCCTTTTTGCCTGCTGCCCTCCACGTTCGACCCAGATTCCATCGCGCCCTCACCGTTTTGGCCATATCTAACTCGTTTTAGATCCGAATGACCAGGTTTTAAAACCCCTAGAAAGCTCATTTGAATGGCTACAATATGGACTTGCAACTTTTAGTATTTGACTGTGTTTACTAGGTGAAAATAGATTCTGAATCGGGAACCTTAAGAGGTTTCCATTTTCCAGAGTAATCGTACAATCTAGCCTCTATATAGGAGCTATAATGATGCAAAATTCATCATATACCGCTCCAAAACATCACTCGAATGCTTTGGAATAATAAAATTTAGATTCCATTCCGGAGCGTTTTTGACCGAAACTCATAGGGGTAGCACTAGGGCAAAATCTCATTTTTTCGGTCGCCGGAGAGCGCCGGATTTTGTACCTCCGGGGGCCCATAATTATAGTTCTTGGAAGATAATTTCATGCGGTGAAAGAATGAAATGGATCCGGACGATAACGAATGAGATATGGGCCTTTTTGCCTGCTGCCCTCCACGTTCGACCCAGATTCCATCGCACCCTCACCGTTTTGGCCATATCTAACTCGTTTTAGATCCGAATGACCCGGTTTTACAACCCCTAGAAAGCTCATTTGAATGGCTACAATATGGACATGCAAATTTTAGTATTTGACTATGTTTACTAGGTGAAAATAGATTCCGAATCGGGAACCTTAAGCGGTTTCTCATTTTTCGGAGTAATCGTTCAATCTAGCCTCTATGTAGGAGCTATAATGATGCAAAATTCATCATATACTGCTCCAAAACATCACTCGGATGCTTTGGAATAATAAAATGTAGATTCCATTCCGGAGCGTTTTTAACCGAAACTCATAGGGGTACCACTAGGGCCAAATCTCATTTTTTCGGTCCGCCGGAGAGCGCCGGATTTTGTACCTCCTGGGGCCCATAATTATATCTCTTGGAATATAATTTCGTGCGGTGAAAGAATGAAATGGATCCGGACGATAACGAATGAGATATGGGCCTTTTTGCCTGCTGCCCTCCACGTTCGACCCAGATTCCATCGCGCCCTCACCGTTTTGGCCATATCTAACTCGTTTTAGATCCGAATGACCCAGTTTTAAAACCCCTAGAAAGATCATTTGAATGGCTACAATATGGACTTGCAACTTTTAGTATTTGACTGTGTTACTAGGTGAAAATAGATTCCGAATCGGGAACCTTAAGAGGTTTCTCATTTTCCAGAGTAATCGTAAAATCTAGCCTCTATATAGGTGCTATAATGATGCAAAATTCATCATATACCGCTCCAAAACATCACTCGAATGCTTTGGAATAATAAAATTCAGATTCCATTCCGGAGCGTTTTTGACCGAAACTCATAGGGGTACCACTAGGGCAAAATCTCATTTTTTCGGTCCGCCGGAGAGCGCCGGATTTTGTACCTCCGGGGGCCCATAATTATAGTTCTTGGAATATAATTTCATGCGGTGAAAGAATGAAATGGATCCGGACGATAACGAATGAGATATGGGCCTTTTTGCCTGCTGCCCTCCACGTTCGACCCAGATTCCATCTCGCCCACACCGTTTTTGCCATATCTAACTCGTTTTAGATCCGAATGACCCGGTTTTACAACCCCTAGAAAGCTCATTTGAATGGCTACAATATGGACATGCAACTTTTAGTATTTGACTGTGTTTACTAGGTGAAAATAGATTCCGAATCGGGAACCTTAAGAGGTTTCTCATTTTCCGGAGTAATCGTTCAATCTAGCCTCTATATAGGAGCTATAATGATGCAAAATTCATCATATACCGCTCCAAAACATCACTCGGATGCTTTGGAATAATAAAATGTAGATTCCATTCCGGAGCGTTTTTGACCGAAACTCATAGGGGTACCACTAGGGCAAAATCTCATTTTTTCGGTCCGCCGGAGAGCGCCGGATTTTGTACCTCCGGGGGCCCATAATTATATCTCTTGGAATATAATTTCATGCGGTGAAAGAATGAAATGGATCCGGACGATAACGAATGAGATATGGGCCTTTTTGCCTGCTGCCCTCCACGTTCGACCCAGATTCCATCGCGCCCTCACCGTTTTGGCCATATCTAACTCGTTTTAGATCCGAATGACCAGGTTTTAAAACCCTTAGAAAGCTCATTTGAATGGCTACAATATGGACTTGCAACTTTTTGTATTTGACCAATTTTAATGTGTGAAAATAGAATCCGAATCGGGCACCATAAGCGGTTTCTCATTTTCCAGAGTAATCGTACAATCTAGCCTCTACATAGGAGCTAGAAGGATGCAAAATTCATCATATACCGCTCCAAAACATCACTGGGATGCTTTGGAATAATAAAATTTAGATTCTATTCCGGAGCGTTTTTGACCGAAACTCTAAGGGGTACCACTAGGGCAAAATCTCATTTTTTCCGTACGCCGGAGAGCGCCGGATTTTGAACCTCCGGGGGCCCTTTATTATAGCTCTTGGAATATAATTGCATGCGGTGAAAGAATGAAATGGATCCGGACGATAACGAATGAGATATGGGCCTTTTTGCCTGATGCCCTCCACGTTCAACCCAGCTTCCATCGCGCCCTCACCGTTGTGGCCATATCTATATCTCATTTTAGATCCGAATGACCCGATTTTAATACCCCTAGAAAGCTCATTCGGATGGCTACAATATGGACTTGAAATTTTTTGTATTTGACTGTGTTTAATGGGTGAAAATAGAAATGAAATGGATCCGGACGATAACGAATGAGATATGGGCCTTTTTGCCTGCTGCCCTCCACGTTCAACCCAGATTCCATCGCGTCCTCACCGTTTAGGCCATATCTATCTCGTTTTAGATCCGAATGACCCGATTTTAATATCCCTAGAAAGCTCATTCGGATGGCTACAATATGAACTTGGTTTTTTTTGTATTTGACAGTGTTTAATGGGTGAAAATAGAAACCGAATCGGGCACCATAAACGGTTTCTCATTTTCCGGAGTAGTCGTACATTCTAGCCTCTGTATAGGAGCTAGAATGATGCAAAATTCATCATATACTGCTCCAAAACATCACTGGGATACTTTGGAATAATAAAATTTAGATTCTATTCCGGAGCGTTTTTGACCGAAACTCTAAGGGGTACCACTAGGGCAAAATCTCATTTTTTCGGTCCGCCGGAGAGCGCCGGATTTTGTACCTCCGGGGGGCCATAATTATAGCTCTTGGAATATAATTTCATGCAGTGAAAGAATGAAATGGATCCGGACGATAACGAATGAGATATGGGCCTTTTTGCCTGCTGCCCTGCACGTTCGACCCAGATTCCATCGCGCCCTCACCGTTTTGGCCATATCTAACTCGTTTTAGATCCGAATGACCAGGTTTTAAAACCCCTAGAAAGCTCATTTGAATGGCTACAATATGGACTTGCAACTTTTAGTATTTGACTGTGTTTACTAGGTGAAAATAGATTCCGAATCGGGAACCTTAAGAGGTTTCTCACTTTCCAGAGTAATCGTACAATCTAGCCTCTATATTAGAGCTATAATGATGCAAAATTCATCATATACCGCTCCAAAACATCACTCGAATGCTTTGGAATAATAAAATTTAGATTCCATTCCGGAGCGTTTTTGACCGAAACTCTTAGGGGTACCACTAGGGCAAAATCTCATTTTTTCGGTCCGCCGGAGAGCGCCGGATTTTGTACCTCCGGGGGCCCATAATTATAGTTCTTGGAATATAATTTCATGCGATGAAAGAATGAAATGGATCCGGACGATAACGAATGAGATATGGGCCTTTTTGCCTGCTGCCCTCCACGTTCGACCCAGATTCCATCGCGCCCTCAACGTTTTGGCCATATCTAACTCGTTTTAGATCCGAATGACCCGGTTTTACAACCCCTAGAAAGCTCATTTGAATGGCTACAATATGGACATGCAACTTTTAGTATTTGACTGTGTTTACTAGGTGAAAATAGATTCCGAATCGGGAACCTTAAGCGGTTTCTCATTTTCCGGAGTAATCGTTCAATCTAGCCTCTATATAGGAGCTATAATGATGCAAAATTCATCATATACCGCTCCAAAACATCACTCGGATTCTTTGGAATAATAAAATGTAGATTCCATTCCGGAGCGTTTTTGACCGAAACTCATAGGGGTACCACTAGGGCAAAATCTCATTTTTTCGGTCCGCCGGAGAGCGCCGGATTTTGTACCTCCGGGGGCCCATAATTATATCTCTTGGAATATAATTTCATGCGGTGAAAGAATGAAATGGATCCGGACGATAACGAATGAGATATGGGCCTTTTTGCCTGCTGCCCTCCACGTTCGACCCAGATTCCATCGCGCCCTCACTGTTTTGGCCATATCTAACTCGTTTTAGATCCGAATGACCAGGTTTTAAAACCCCTAGAAAGCTCATTTGAATGGCTACAATATGGACTTGCAACTTTTAGTATTTGACTGTGTTTACTAGGTGAAAATAGATTCCGAATCGGGAACCTTAAGAGGTTTCTCATTTTCCAGAGTAATCGTACAATCTAGCCTCTATATAGGAGCTATAATGATGCAAAATTCAACATATACCGCTCCAATACATCACTCGAATGCTTTGGAATAATAAAATTTAGATTCCATTCCGGAGCGTTTTTGACCGAAACTCATAGGGGTACCACTAGGGCAAAATCTCATTTTTCGGTCCGCCGGAGAGCGCCGGATTTTGTACCTCCGGGGGCCCATAATTATATCTCTTGGAATATAATTTCATGAGGTGAAAGAATGAAATGGATCCGGACGATAACGAATGAGATATGGGCCTTTTTGCCTGCTGCCCTCTACGTTCGACCCAGATTCCATCGCGCCCTCACCGTTTTGGCCATATCTAACTCGTTTTAGATCCGAATGACCCGATTTTAATATCCCTAGAAAGCTCATTCGGATGGCTACAATATGAACTTGAATTTTTTTTGTATTTTACTGTGTTTAATGGGTGAAAATAGAAACCGAATCGGGCACCATAAACGGTTTCTCATTTTCCGGAGTAGTCGTACAATCTAGCCTCTATACAGGAGCTAGAATGATGCAAAATTCATCATATACCGCTCCAAAATATCATTGGGATGCTTTGGAATAATAAAATTTAGATTCTATTCCGGAACGTTTTTTATCGAAACTCTAAGGGGTACCACTTGGGCAAAATCTCATTTTTTCGGTCCGCCGGAGAGCGCCGGATTTTGTACCTCCGGAGGACCATAATTATAGCTCTTGGAATATAATTGCATGCGGTGAAAGAATGAAATGGATCTGGACGATAACGAATGAGATATGGGCCTTTTTGCCTGCTGCCCTCCACGTTCGACCCAGATTCCATCTCGCCCACACCGTTTTTGCCATATCTAACTCGTTTTAGATCCGAATGACCCGGTTTTACAACCCCTAGAAAGCTCATTTGAATGGCTACAATATGGACATGCAACTTTTAGTATTTGACTGTGTTTACTAGGTGAAAATAGATTCCGAATCGGGAACCTTAAGAGGTTTCTCATTTTCCGGAGTAATCGTTCAATCTAGCCTCTATATAGGAGCTATAATGATGCAAAATTCATCATATACCGCTCCAAAACATCACTCGGATGCTTTGGAATAATAAAATTCAGATTCCATTCCGGAGCGTTTTTGACCGAAACTCATAGGGGTACCACTAGGGCAAAATCTCATTTTTTCGGTCCGCCGGAGAGCGCCGGATTTTGTACCTCCGGGGGCCCATAATTATAGTTCTTGGAATATAATTTCATGCGGTGAAAGAATGAAATGGATCCGGACGATAACGAATGAGATATGGGCCTTTTTGCCTGCTGCCCTCCACGTTCGACCCAGATTCCATCTCGCCCACACCGTTTTTGCCATATCTAACTCGTTTTAGATCCGAATGACCCGGTTTTACAACCCCTAGAAAGCTCATTTGAATGGCTACAATATGGACATGCAACTTTTAGTATTTGACTGTGTTTACTAGGTGAAAATAGATTCCGAATCGGGAACCTTAAGAGGTTTCTCATTTTCCGGAGTAATCGTTCAATCTAGCCTCTATATAGGAGCTATAATGATGCAAAATTCATCATATACCGCTCCAATACATCACTCGGATGCTTTGGAATAATAAAATGTAGATTCCATTCCGGAGCGTTTTTGACCGAAACTCATAGGGGTACCACTAGGGCAAAATCTCATTTTTTCGGTCCGCCGGAGAGCGCCGGATTTTGTACCTCCGGGGGCCCATAATTATATCTCTTGGAATATAATTTCATGCGGTGAAAGAATGAAATGGATCCGGACGATAACGAATGAGATATGGGCCTTTTTGCCTGCTGCCCTCCACGTTCGACCCAGATTCCATCGCGCCCTCACCGTTTTGGCCATATCTAACTCGTTTTAGATCCGAATGACCAGGTTTTAAAACCCTTAGAAAGCTCATTTGAATGGCTACAATATGGACTTGCAACTTTTTGTATTTGACCAATTTTAATGTGTGAAAATAGAATCCGAATCGGGCACCATAAGCGGTTTCTCATTTTCCAGAGTAATCGTACAATCTAGCCTCTACATAGGAGCTAGAAGGATGCAAAATTCATCATATACCGCTCCAAAACATCACTGGGATGCTTTGGAATAATAAAATTTAGATTCTATTCCGGAGCGTTTTTGACCGAAACTCTAAGGGGTACCACTAGGGCAAAATCTCATTTTTTCCGTACGCCGGAGAGCGCCGGATTTTGAACCTCCGGGGGCCCTTTATTATAGCTCTTGGAATATAATTGCATGCGGTGAAAGAATGAAATGGATCCGGACGATAACGAATGAGATATGGGCCTTTTTGCCTGATGCCCTCCACGTTCAACCCAGCTTCCATCGCGCCCTCACCGTTGTGGCCATATCTATATCTCATTTTAGATCCGAATGACCCGATTTTAATACCCCTAGAAAGCTCATTCGGATGGCTACAATATGGACTTGAAATTTTTTGTATTTGACTGTGTTTAATGGGTGAAAATAGAAATGAAATGGATCCGGACGATAACGAATGAGATATGGGCCTTTTTGCCTGCTGCCCTCCACGTTCAACCCAGATTCCATCGCGTCCTCACCGTTTAGGCCATATCTATCTCGTTTTAGATCCGAATGACCCGATTTTAATATCCCTAGAAAGCTCATTCGGATGGCTACAATATGAACTTGGTTTTTTTTGTATTTGACAGTGTTTAATGGGTGAAAATAGAAACCGAATCGGGCACCATAAACGGTTTCTCATTTTCCGGAGTAGTCGTACATTCTAGCCTCTGTATAGGAGCTAGAATGATGCAAAATTCATCATATACTGCTCCAAAACATCACTGGGATACTTTGGAATAATAAAATTTAGATTCTATTCCGGAGCGTTTTTGACCGAAACTCTAAGGGGTACCACTAGGGCAAAATCTCATTTTTTCGGTCCGCCGGAGAGCGCCGGATTTTGTACCTCCGGGGGGCCATAATTATAGCTCTTGGAATATAATTTCATGCAGTGAAAGAATGAAATGGATCCGGACGATAACGAATGAGATATGGGCCTTTTTGCCTGCTGCCCTGCACGTTCGACCCAGATTCCATCGCGCCCTCACCGTTTTGGCCATATCTAACTCGTTTTAGATCCGAATGACCAGGTTTTAAAACCCCTAGAAAGCTCATTTGAATGGCTACAATATGGACTTGCAACTTTTAGTATTTGACTGTGTTTACTAGGTGAAAATAGATTCCGAATCGGGAACCTTAAGAGGTTTCTCACTTTCCAGAGTAATCGTACAATCTAGCCTCTATATTAGAGCTATAATGATGCAAAATTCATCATATACCGCTCCAAAACATCACTCGAATGCTTTGGAATAATAAAATTTAGATTCCATTCCGGAGCGTTTTTGACCGAAACTCTTAGGGGTACCACTAGGGCAAAATCTCATTTTTTCGGTCCGCCGGAGAGCGCCGGATTTTGTACCTCCGGGGGCCCATAATTATAGTTCTTGGAATATAATTTCATGCGATGAAAGAATGAAATGGATCCGGACGATAACGAATGAGATATGGGCCTTTTTGCCTGCTGCCCTCCACGTTCGACCCAGATTCCATCGCGCCCTCAACGTTTTGGCCATATCTAACTCGTTTTAGATCCGAATGACCCGGTTTTACAACCCCTAGAAAGCTCATTTGAATGGCTACAATATGGACATGCAACTTTTAGTATTTGACTGTGTTTACTAGGTGAAAATAGATTCCGAATCGGGAACCTTAAGCGGTTTCTCATTTTCCGGAGTAATCGTTCAATCTAGCCTCTATATAGGAGCTATAATGATGCAAAATTCATCATATACCGCTCCAAAACATCACTCGGATTCTTTGGAATAATAAAATGTAGATTCCATTCCGGAGCGTTTTTGACCGAAACTCATAGGGGTACCACTAGGGCAAAATCTCATTTTTTCGGTCCGCCGGAGAGCGCCGGATTTTGTACCTCCGGGGGCCCATAATTATATCTCTTGGAATATAATTTCATGCGGTGAAAGAATGAAATGGATCCGGACGATAACGAATGAGATATGGGCCTTTTTGCCTGCTGCCCTCCACGTTCGACCCAGATTCCATCGCGCCCTCACTGTTTTGGCCATATCTAACTCGTTTTAGATCCGAATGACCAGGTTTTAAAACCCCTAGAAAGCTCATTTGAATGGCTACAATATGGACTTGCAACTTTTAGTATTTGACTGTGTTTACTAGGTGAAAATAGATTCCGAATCGGGAACCTTAAGAGGTTTCTCATTTTCCAGAGTAATCGTACAATCTAGCCTCTATATAGGAGCTATAATGATGCAAAATTCAACATATACCGCTCCAATACATCACTCGAATGCTTTGGAATAATAAAATTTAGATTCCATTCCGGAGCGTTTTTGACCGAAACTCATAGGGGTACCACTAGGGCAAAATCTCATTTTTCGGTCCGCCGGAGAGCGCCGGATTTTGTACCTCCGGGGGCCCATAATTATATCTCTTGGAATATAATTTCATGAGGTGAAAGAATGAAATGGATCCGGACGATAACGAATGAGATATGGGCCTTTTTGCCTGCTGCCCTCTACGTTCGACCCAGATTCCATCGCGCCCTCACCGTTTTGGCCATATCTAACTCGTTTTAGATCCGAATGACCCGATTTTAATATCCCTAGAAAGCTCATTCGGATGGCTACAATATGAACTTGAATTTTTTTTGTATTTTACTGTGTTTAATGGGTGAAAATAGAAACCGAATCGGGCACCATAAACGGTTTCTCATTTTCCGGAGTAGTCGTACAATCTAGCCTCTATACAGGAGCTAGAATGATGCAAAATTCATCATATACCGCTCCAAAATATCATTGGGATGCTTTGGAATAATAAAATTTAGATTCTATTCCGGAACGTTTTTTATCGAAACTCTAAGGGGTACCACTTGGGCAAAATCTCATTTTTTCGGTCCGCCGGAGAGCGCCGGATTTTGTACCTCCGGAGGACCATAATTATAGCTCTTGGAATATAATTGCATGCGGTGAAAGAATGAAATGGATCTGGACGATAACGAATGAGATATGGGCCTTTTTACCTGCTGCCCTCCACGTTCAACCCAGATTCCATCGCGCCCTCATCGTTTAGGCCATATCTATCTCGCTTTAGATCCGAATGACCCGATTTTAACATCCCTAGAAAGCTCATTTGGATGGATACAATATGAACTTGAATTTTTTTGTATTTTACTGTGTTTAATGGGTGAAAATAGAAACCGAATCGGGCACCATAAACGGTTTCTCATTTTCCGGAGTAGTCGTACAATCTAGCCTCTATATAGGAGCTAGAATGATGCAAAATTCATCATATACCGCTCCAAAACATCACTGGGATGCTTTGGAATAATAAAATTTAGATTCTATTCCGGAACGTTTTTGACCGAAACTCTAAGGGTTACCACTTGGGCAAAATCTCATTTTTTCGGTCCGCCGGAGAACGCCGGATTTTGTACCTCCGGGGGACCATAATTATAGCTCTTGGAATATAATTGCATGCGGTGAAAGAATGAAATGGATCCGGACGATAACGAATGAGATATGGGCCTTTTTGCCTGCTGCCCTCCACGTTCAACCCAGCTTCCATCGCGCCCTCACCGTTGTGGCCATATCTATCTCATTTTAGATCCTAATGACCTGATTTTAATACCCCTAGAAAGCTCATTCGAATGGCTACAATATGGACTTAAAATTTTTTTGTATTTGATTGTGTTTAATGGGTGAAAATAGAATCCGAATCGGGCACCATAAGCGGTTTCTCATTTTTCGGAGTAGTCGTACAATATAGCGTCTATATAGGAGCTAGAATGATGCAAAATTCATCATATACCGCTCCAAAACATCACTGGGATGCTTTGGAATAATAAAATTTAGATTCTATTTCGGAGCGTTTTTGTCCGAAACTCTAAGGGGTACCACTAGGGCAAAATCTCATTTTTTCGGTCCGTCGGAGAGCGTCGGATTTTGCACCTCAGGGGGGCCATAATTATAGCTCTTGGAATATAATTGCATGCGGTGAAAGAATGAAATGGATCCGGACGATAACGAATGAGATATGGGCCTTTTTGCCAGTTGCCCTCCACGTTCAACCCAGATTCCATCGCGCCCTCACCGTTTTGGCCATATCTAACTCGTTTTAGATCCGAATGACCCGGTTTTAATACCCCTAGAAAGCTCATTCGGATGGCTACAATATGGACTTGCAACTATTTTTATTTGACTTTGTTTAATGGGTGAATATAGAATCCGAATCGGGCACCATAAGCGGTTTCTCATTTTCGGAGTAATCGTACAATCTAGCCTCTATATAGGAGCTAGAATGATGCAAAATTCATCATATAATGCTCCAAAACATCACTGGGATGCTTTGGAATAATAAAATTTAGATTCCATTCCGGAGCATTTTTGACCGAAACTCTAAGGGGTACGACTAGGGCAAAATCTCATTTTTTCGGTCCGCCGGAGATCGCCGGATTTTGCACCTCAGGGGGAGCATAATTATAGCTCTTGGAATATAATTGCATGCGGTGAAAGAATGAAATGGATCCGGACGATAACGAGTGAGATATGGGCCTTTTTGCCTGCTGCCCTCCACGTTCAACCCAGCTTCCATCGCGCCCTCACTGTTGTGGCCATATCTATATCTCGTTTTAGATCCGAATGACCCGATTTTAATACCCCTAGAAAGCTCATTCGGATGGCTACAATATGGACTTGAAATTTTTTGTATTTGACTGTGTTTAATGGATGAAAATAGAATCCGAATCGGGCACCATAAGCGGTTTCTCATTTTCCGGAGTAGTCGAACAATCTAGCCTCTATATAGGAGCTAGAATGATGCAAAATTCATCATATACTGCTCCAAAACATCACTGGGATGCTTTGGAATAATAAAATTTTGATTCTATTCCGGAGCGTTTTTGACCGAAACTCTAAGGGGTACCATTAGGGCAAAATCTCATTTTTTCGGTCCGCCGGAGAGCGCCGGACTTTGCACCTCCGGCGGCCCATAATTATAGCTCTTGGAATATAATTGCATGCGGTGAAAGAATGAAATGGATCCGGACGATAACGAATGAGATATTGGCCTTTTTGCCTGCTGCCCTCCACGTTCAACCCAGATTCCATTGCGCCCTCACCGTTTTGGCCATATCTAACTCGTTTTAGATCCGAATGACCATGTTTTAATACTCCTAGAAAGCACATTCGGAGGGCTACAATATGGACTTGCAACTTTTTGTATTTGACTATGTTTAATGTGTGAAAATAGAATCCGAATCGGGCACCATAAGCGGTTTCTCATTTTCCAGAGTAATCGTACAATCTAGCCTCTATATAGGAGCTAGAAGGATGCAAAATTCATCATATACCTCTCCAAAACATCACTGGGATGCTTTGGAATAATAAAATTTAGATTCTATTCCGGAACGTTTTTGACCGAAACTCTAAGGGTTACCACTTGGGCAAAATCTCATTTTTTCGGTCCGCCGGAGAACGCCGGATTTTGTACCTCCGGGGGACCATAATTATAGCTCTTGGAATATAATTGCATGCGGTGAAAGAATGAAATGGATCCGGACGATAACGAATGAGATCTGGGCCTTTTTGCCTGCTGCCCTGCACGTTCGACCCAGATTCCATCGCGCCCTCACCGTTTTGGCCATATCTAACTCGTTTTAGATCCGAATG
The DNA here is from genome assembly GCA_029379335.1 of Thymus mandschuricus. Classification (NCBI taxonomy): domain Eukaryota; kingdom Viridiplantae; phylum Streptophyta; class Magnoliopsida; order Lamiales; family Lamiaceae; genus Thymus; species Thymus mandschuricus. Next base: position 22,616 of record JAQSCN010000073.1, read on the forward strand.
ACCAGGTTTTAAAACCCCTAGAAAGCTCATTTGAATGGCTACAATATGGACTTGCAACTTTTAGTATTTGACTGTGTTTACTAGGTGAAAATAGATTCCGAATCGGGAACCTTAAGAGGTTTCTCATTTTCCAGAGTAATCGTACAATCTAGCCTCTATATAGGAGCTATAATGATGCAAAATTCATCATATACCGCTCCAAAACATCACTCGAATGCTTTGGAATAATAAAATTGAGATTCCATTCCGGAGCGTTTTTTACCGAAACTCATAGGGGTACCACTAGGGCAAAATCTCATTTTTTTCGGTCCGCCGGAGAGAGCCGGATTTTGTACCTCCGGGGGCCCATAATTATAGTTCTTGGAATATAATTTCATGCGGTGAAAGAATGAAATGGATCCGGACGATAACGAATGAGATATGGGCCTTTTTGCCTGCTGCCCTCCACGTTCGACCCAGATTCCATCGCGCCCTCTCCGTTTTGGCCATATCTAACTCGTTTTTGATCCGAATGACCCGGTTTTACAACCCCTAGAAAGCTCCTTTGAATGGCTACAATATGGACATGCAAATTTTAGTATTTGACTGTGTTTACTAGGTGAAAATAGATTCCGAATCGGGAACCTTAAGCGGTTTCTCATTTTCCGGAGTAATCGTTCAATCTAGCCTCTATATAGGAGCTATAATGATGCAAAATTCATCATATACCGCTCCAAAACATCACTCGGATTCTTTGGAATAATAAAATGTAGATTCCATTCCGGAGCGTTTTTGACCGAAACTCATAGGGGTAACACTAGGGCAAAATCTCATTTTTTCGGTCCGCCGGAGAGCGCCGGATTTTGTACCTCCGGGGGCCCATAATTATAGCTCTTGGAATATAATTTCATGCGGTGAAAGAATGAAATGGATCCGGACGATAACGAATGAGATATCGGCCTTTTTGCCTGCTGCCCTCCACGTTCGACCCAGATTCCATCGCGCCCTCACCGTTTTGGCCATATCTAACTTGTTTTAGATCTGAATGACCAGGTTTTAAAACCCCTAGAAAGCTCATTTGAATGGCTACAATATGGACTTGCAACTTTTAGTATTTGACTGTGTTTACTAGGTGAAAATAAAATCCGAATCGGGAACCTTAAGAGGTTTCTCATTTTCCAGAGTAATCGTACAATCTAGCCTCTATATAGGAGCTATAATGATGCAAAATTCATCATATACCGCTCCAAAACATCAATCGAATGCTTTGGAATAATAAATTTTAGATTCCATTCCGGAGCGTTTTTGACCGAAACTCTAAGGGGTACCACTAGGGCAAAATCTCATTTTTTCGGTCCGCCGGAAAGCGCCAGATTTTACACCTCAAGGGGGGCCATAATTATAGCTCTTCGAATATAATTGCATGCGGTGAAAGAATGAAATGGATCCGGACGATAACGAGTGAGATATGGGCATTTTTGCCTGTTGCCCTCCACGTTCAACCCAGCTTCCATCGCGCCCTCACCGTTGTGGCCATATCTATATCTCGTTTTAGATCCGAATGACCCGATTTTAATACCCCTAGAAAGCTCATTCGAATGGCTATAATATGGACTTAAAATTTTTTTGTATTTGACTGTGTTTAATGGGTGAAAATAGAATCCGAATCGGGCACCATAAGCGGTTTCTCATTTTTCGGAGTAGTCGTATAATATAGCGTCTATATAGGAGCTAGATGCAAAATTCATCATATACCGCTCCAAAACATCACTGGGATGCTTTGGAATAATAAAATTTAGATTCTATTTCGGAGCGTTTTTGTCCGAAACTCTAAGGGGTACCACTAGGGCAAAATCTCATTTTTTCGGTCCGCCGGAGAGCGTCGGATTTTGCACCTCAGGGGGGCCATAATTATAGCTCTTGGAATATAATTGCATGCGGTGAAAGAATGAAATGGATCCGGACGATAACGAATGAGATATGGGCCTCTTTGCCAGTTGCCCTCCACGTTCAACCCAGATTCCATCGCGCCCTCGCCGTTTTGGCCATATCTAACTCGTTTTAGATCCGAATGACCCGGTTTTAATACCCCTAGAAAGCTCATTCGGATGGCTACAATATGGACTTGCAACTATTTTTATTTGACTGTGTTTAATGGGTGAATATAGAATCCGAATCGGGCACCATAAGCGGTTTCTCATTTTCGGAGTAATCGTACAATCTAGCCTCTATATAGGAGCTAGAATGATGCAAAATTCATCATATAATGCTCCAAAACATCACTGGGATGCTTTGGAATAATAAAATTTAGATTCCATTCCGGAGCATTTTTTACCGAAACTCTAAGGGGTACCACTAGGGCAAAATCTCATTTTTTCGGTCCGCCGGAGAGCGCCGGATTTTGCACCTCAGGGGGAGCATAATTATAGCTCTTGGAATATAATTGCATGCGGTGAAAGAATGAAATGGATCCGGACGATAACGAGTGAGATATGGGTCTTTTTGCCTGCTGCCCTCCACGTTCAACTCAGCTTCCATCGCGCGCTCACCGTTGTGGCCATATCTATATCTCATTTTAGATCCGAATGACCCGATTTTAATACCCCTAGAAAGCTCATTCGGATGGCTACAATATGGACTTGAAATTTTTTGTATTTGACTGTGTTTAATGGGTGAAAATAGAATCCGAATCGGGCACCATAAGCGGTTTCTCATTTTCCGGAGTAGTCGAACAATCTAGCCTCTATATAGGAGCTAGAATGATGCAAAATTCATCATATACCGCTCCAAAACATCACTGGGATGCTTTGGAATAATAAAATTTTGATTATATTCCGGAGCGTTTTTGACCGAAACTCTAAGGGGTACCACTAGGGCAAAATCTCATTTTTTCGGTCCGCCGGAGAGCGTCGGACTTTGCACCTCCGGGGGCCCATAATTATAGCTCTTGGAATATAATTGCATGCGGTGAAAGAATGAAATGGATCCGGACGATAACGAATGAGATATTGGCCTTTTTGCCTGCTGCCCTCCACGTTCAACCCAGATTCCATTGCGCCCTCACCGTTTTGGCCATATCTAACTCGTTTTAGATCCGAATGACCCGGTTTTAATACTCCTAGAAAGCACATTCGGAGGGCTACAATATGGACTTGCAACTTTTTGTATTTGACTATGTTTAATGTGTGAAAATAGAATCCGAATCGGGCACCATAAGAGGTTTCACATTTTCCAGAGTAATCGTACAATCTAACCTCTATACAGGAGCTAGAAGGATGCAAAATTCATCATATACCGCTCCAAAACATCACTGGGATGCTTTGGATAATAAAAATTAGATTCTATTCCGGAGCGTTTTTGACCGAAACTCTAAGGGGTACCACTAGGGCAAAATCTCATTTTTTTCGGTCCGCCGGAGAGCGCCGGATTTTGCACCTCCGGGGGCCCATAATTATAGCTCTTGGAATATAATTGCATGCGGTGAAAGAATGAAATGGATCCGGACGATAACGAATGAGATATGGGCCTTTTTACCTGCTGCCCTCCACGTTCAACCCAGATTCCATCGCGCCCTCACCGTTTAGGCCATATCTATCTCGTTTTATATCCGAATGACCCGATTTTAATATCCCTAGAAAGCTCATTTGGATGGCTACAATATGAACTTGAATTTTTTTGTATTTTACTGTGTTGAATGGGTGAAAATAGAAACCGAATCGGGCACCATAAACGGTTTCTCATTTTCCGGAGTAGTCGTACAATCTAGCCTCTATACAGGAGCTAGAATGATGCAAAATTCATCATATACCGCTCCAAAATATCACTGGGATGCTTTGGAATAATAAAATTTAGATTCTATTCCGGAACGTTTTTTACCGAAACTCTAAGGGGTACCACTTGGGCAAAATCTCATTTTTTCGGTCCGCCGGAGAGCGCCGGATTTTGTACCTCCGGAGGACCATAATTATAGCTCTTGGAATAAAATTGCATGCGGTGAAAGAATGAAATGGATCCGGACGATAACGAATGAGATATGGGCCTTTTTACCTGCTGCCCTCCACGTTCAACCCAGATTCCATCGCGCCCTCATCGTTTAGGCCATATCTATCTCGTTTTAGATCCGAATGACCCAATTTTAACATCCCTAGAAAGCTCATTCGGATGGCTACAATATGAACTTGAATTTTTTTGTATTTTACTGTGTTTAATGGGTGAAAATAGAAACCGAATCGGGCACCATAAACGGTTTCTCATTTTCCGGAGTAGTCGTACAATCTAGCCTCTATATAGGAGCTAGAATGATGCAAAATTCATCATATACCGCTCCAAAACATCACTGTGATGCTTTGGGATAATAAAATTTAGATTCTATTCCGGAACGTTTTTGACCGAAACTCTAAGGGGTACCACTTGGGCAAAATCTCATTTTTTCGGTCCGCCGGAGAACGCCGGATTTTGTACCTCCGGGGGACCATAATTATAGCTCTTGGAATATAATTGCATGCGGTGAAAGAATGAAATGGATCCGGACGATAACGAATGAGATATGGGCCTTTTTGCCTGCTGCCCTCCACGTTCAACCCAGCTTCCATCGCGCCCTCTCCGTTGTGGCCATATCTATCTCATTTTAGATCCGAATGACCTGATTTTAATACCCCTAGAAAGCTCATTCAAATGGCTACAATATGGACTTAAAATTTTTTTGTATTTGACTGTGTTTAATGGGTGAAAATAGAATCCGAATCGGGCACCATAAGCGGTTTCTCATTTTTCGGAGTAGTCGTACAATATAGCATCTATATAGGAGCTAGAATGATGCAAAATTCATCATATACCGCTCCAAAACATCACTGGGATGCTTTGGAATAATAAAATTTAGATTCTATTTCGGAGCGTTTTTGTCCGAAACTCTAAGGGGTACCACTAGGGCAAAATCTTATTTTTTCGGTCCGCCGGAGAGCGTCGGATTTTGCACCTCAGGGGGGCCATAATTATAGCTCTTGGAATATAATTGCATGCGGTGAAAGAATGAAATGGATCCGGGCGATAACGAATGAGATATGGGCCTTTTTGCCAGTTGCCCTCCACGTTCAACCCAGATTCCATCGCGCCCTCACCGTTTTGGCCATATCTAACTCGTTTTAGATCCGAATGACCCGGTTTTAATACCCCTAGAAAGCTCATTTGGATGGCTACAATATGGACTTGCAACTATTTTTATTAGACTTTGTTTAATAGGTGAATATAGAATCCGAATCGGGCACCATAAGCGGTTTCTCATTTTCGGAGTAATCGTACAATCTAGCCTCTATATAGGAGCTAGAATGATGCAAAATTCATCATATAATGCTCCAAAACATCACAGGGATGCTTTGGAATAATAAAATTTAGATTCCATTCCGGAGCATTTTTGACCGAAACTCTAAGGGGTACCACAAGGGCAAAATCTCATTTTTTCGGTCCGCCGGAGAGCGTCGGATTTTGCACCTCAGGGGGGCCATAATTATAGCTCTTGGAATATAATTGCATGCGGTGAAAGAATGAAATGGATCCGGACGATAACGAATGAGATATGGGCCTTTTTGCCAGTTGCCCTCCACGTTCAACCCAGATTCCATCGCGCCCTCACCGTTTTGGCCATATCTAACTCGTTTTAGTTCTGAATGACCCGGTTTTAATACCCCTAGAAAGCTCATTCGGATGGCTACAATATGGACTTGCAACTATTTTTATTAGACTTTGTTTATTGGGTGAATATAGAATCCGAATCGGGCACCATAAGCGGTTTCTCATTTTCGGAGTAATCGTACAATCTAGCCTCTATATAGGAGCTAGAATGATGCAAAATTCATCATATAATGCTCCAAAACATCACTGGGATGCTTTGGAATAATAAAATTTAGATTCCATTCCGGAGCATTTTTGACCGAAACTCTAAGGGGTACCACTAGGGCAAAATCTCATTTTTTCGGTCCGCCGGAGAGCGCCGGATTTTGCACCTCAGGGGGAGCATAATTATAGCTCTTGGAATATAATTGCATGTGGTGAAAGAATGAAATGGATCCGGACGATAACGAGTGAGATATGGGCCTTTTTGCCTGCTCCCCTCCACGTTCAACCCAGCTTCCATCGCGCCCTCACTGTTATGGCCATATCTATATCTCGTTTTAGATCCGAATGACCCGATTTTAATACCCCTAGAAAGCTCATTCGGATGGCTACAATATGGACTTGAAATTTTTTGTATTTGACTGTGTTTAATGGGTGAAAATAGAATCCGAATCGGGCACCATAAGCGGTTTCTCATTTTCCGGAGTAGTCGAACAATCTAGCCTCTATATAGGAGCTAGAATGATGCAAAATTCATCATATACTGCTCCAAAACATCACTGGGATGCTTTGGAATAATAAAATTTTGATTCTATTCCGGAGCGTTTTTGACCGAAACTCTAAGGGGTACCACTAGGGCAAAATCTCATTTTTTCGGTCCGCCGGAGAGCGCCGGACTTTGCACCTCCGGGGGCCCGTAATTATAGCTCTTGGAATATAATTGCATGCGGTGAAAGAATGAAATGGATCCGGACGATAACGAATGAGATATTGGCCTTTTTGCCTGCTGCCCTCCACGTTCAACCCAGATTCCATTGCGCCCTCACCGTTTTGGCCATATCTAACTCGTTTTAGATCCGAATGACCAGGTTTTATTACTCCTAGAAAGCACATTCGGAGGGCTACAATATGGACTTGCAACTTTTTGTATTTGACTATGTTTAATGTGTGAAAATAGAATCCGAATCGGGCACCGTAAGCGGTTTCTCATTTTCCAGAGTAATCGTACAATCTAGCCTCTATATAGGAGCTAGAAGGATGCAAAATTCATCATATACCGCTCCAAAACATCACTGGGATGCTTTGGAATAATAAAATTTAGATTCTATTCCGGAGCGTTTTTTACCGAAACTCTAAGGGGTACCACTAGGGCAAAATCTCATTTTTTCGGTCCGCCGGAGAGCGCCGGATTTTGCACCTCCGGGGGCCCATAATTATAGCTCTTGGAATATAATTGCATGTGGTGAAAGAATGAAATGGATCCGGACGATAACGAATGAGATATGGGCCTTTTTACCTGCTGCCCTCCACGTTCAACCCAGATTCCATCGCGCCCTCACCGTTTAGGCCATATCTATCTCGTTTTAGATCCGAATGACCCGATTTTAATATCCCTAGAAAGCTTATTCGGATGGCTACAATATGAACTTGAATTTTTTTGTATTTTACTGTGTTTAATGTGTGAAAATAGAAACCGAATCGGGCACCATAAACGGTTTCTCATTTTCCGGAGTAGTCGTACATTCTAGCCTCTATATAGGTGCTAGAATGATGCAAAATTCATCATATACCGCTCCAAAACATCACTGGGATGCTTTGGAAAAATAAAATTTAGATTCTATTCCGGAACGTTTTTGACCGAAACTCTAAGGGGTACCACTTGGGCAAAATCTCATTTTTTCGGTCCGCCGGAGAGCGCCGGATTTTGTACCCCGGGGGACCATAATTATAGCTCTTGGAATATAATTGCATGCGGTGAAAGAATGAAATGGATCCGGACGATCACGAATGGATATTAGCCTTTTTGTCTGCTGCCATCCACGTTCAACCCAGATTTCATCGCGCCCTCACCATTTTGGCCATATCTAACTCGTTTTAGATCCGAATGACCCGGTTTTAATACCCCTAGAAAGCTCATTTGGAGGGCTACAATGGACTTGCAAATTTTTGCATTTGACTATGTTTAATGTGTGAAAATAGTATCCGAATCGGGCACCATAAGAGGTTTCTCATTTTTCGGAGTAATCGTACAATCTAGCCTCTATATAGGAGCTAGAATGATGCAAAATTCATCATATACCTCTCCAAAACATCACTGAGATGCTTTGGAATAATAAAATTTAGATTCCATTCCGGAGCGTTTTTGACCGAAACTCTAAGGGGTACCGCTAGGGCAAAATCTCATTTTTTCGGTCCGCCGGAGAGCGCCGGATTTTGCACCTCAGGGGCGCCATAATTATAGCTCTTGGAATATAATTGCATGCGGTGAAAGAATGAAATGGATCCGGACGATAACGAGTGAGATATGGGCCTTTTTGCCTGCTGCCCTCCACGTTCAACCCAGCCTCCATCGCGCCCTCACCGTTGTGGCCATATCTGTCTCGTTTTAGATCCGAATGACCCGATTTTAATACCCCTAGAAAGCTCATTCGGATGGCTACAATATGGACATGAAATTTTTTGTATTTGACTGTGTTTAATGGGTGAAAATAGAATCCGAATCGGGCGCCATAAGCGGTTTCTCATTTTCCGGAGTAGTCGAACAATATAGCGTCTATATAGGAGCTAGAATGATGCAAAATTAATCATATACCGCTCCAAAACATCACTGGGATGCTTTGGAATAATAAATTTTAGATTCTATTCCGGAGCGTTTTTGACCGAAACTCTAAGGGGCGCCGGAGAGCGCCGGATTTTGCACCTCCGGGGGCCCATAATTATAGCTCTTGGAATATAATTGCATGCGGTGAAAGAATTAAATGGATCCGGACGATAACGAATGAGATATTGGCCTTTTTGCCTGCTGCCCTCCACGTTCAACCCAGATTCCATCGCGCCCTCACCGTTTTGGCCTTATCTAACTCGTTTTAGATCCGAATGACCCGGTTTTTATACCCCTAGAAAGCTCATTCGGAGGGCTACAATATGGACTTACAAATTTTTGTATTTGACTGTGTTTAATGGGTGAAAATTGAATCTGAATCGGGCACCATAAGCGGTTTCTCATTTTCCGGAGTAATCGTACAATCTAGCCTCTATATAGGAGCTAGAAGGATGCAAAATTCATCATATAACTCTCCAAAACATCACTGGGATTCTTTTGAATAATAAAATTTAGATTCCATTCCGGAGCCTTTTTGACCGAAACTCTAAGGGGTACCACTAGGGCAAAATCTCCTTTTTTCGGTCCGCCGGAGAGCGCCGGATTTTGCACCTCAGGGGGCCATAATTATAGCTCTTGGAATATAATTGCATGCGGTGAAAGAATGAAATGGATCCGGACGATAACGAGTGAGATATGGGCCTTTTTGCCTGCTACCCTCCACGTTCAATCCAGCTTCCATAGCGCCCTCACCGTTGTGGCCATATCTATCTCGTTTTAGATCCGAATGACCCGATTTTAATACCCCTAGAAAGCTCATTCGGATGGCTACAATATGGACTTGAAATTTTTTTTATTTGACTGTGTTTAATGGGTGAAAATAGAATCCGAATCGGGCACCATAAGTGATTTCTCATTTTCCGGAGTAGTCGTACAATATAGCGTCTATATAGGAGCTAGAATGATGCAAAATTCATCATATACCGCTCCAAAACATCACTGGGATGCTTTGGAATAATAAAATTTAGATTCTATTCCGGAGCGTTTTTGACCGAAACTCTAAGGGGTACCACTAGGGCAAAATCTCATTTTTTCGGTCCGCCGGAGAACGCCGGATTTTGCACCTCAGGGGAGCCATAATTATAGCTCTTGAAATATAATTGCATGCGGTGAAAGAATGAAATGGGTCCGGACGATAACGAATGAGATATTGGCCTTTTTGCCTGCTGCCCTCCACGTTCAACCCAGATTCCATCGCGCCCTCACCGTTTTGGCCATATCTAACTCGTTTTAGATCCGAATGACCCGGTTTTAATACCCCTAGAAAGGTCATTCGGAGGGATACAATATGGACTTGCAACTTTTTGTATTTTACTATGTTTAACGTGTAAAAATAGAATCTGAATCAGGCACCATAAGCGGTTTCTCATTTTCCGGAGTAATCGTACAATCTAGCCTCTATATAGGAGCTAGAAGGATGCAAAATTCATCATATACCTCTCCAAAACATCACTGGGATTCTTTTTAAAAATAAAATTTAGATTCCATTTCGGAGCCTTTTGACCGAAACTCTAAGGGGTACCACTAGGGCAAAATCTCATTTTTTCAGTCCGCCGGAGAGCGCCGGATTTTGCACCTCAGGGGGGCCATAATTATATCTCTTGGAATATAATTGCGTGCGGCGAAAGAATGAAATGGATCCGGACGATAACGAGTGAGATATGGGCCTTTTTGCCTGCTGCCCTCCACGTTCAACCCAGCTTACATAGCGCCCTCACCGTTGTGGCCATATCTATCTCGTTTTAGATCCGAATGACCCAATTTTAATACCCCTAGAAAGATCATTCGGATGGCTACAATATGGACTTGTAATTTTTTGTATTTGACTGTGTTTAATGGGTGAAAATAGAATCCGAATCGGGCACCATAAGCGGTTTCTCATTTCCGGAGTAGTCGTACAATATAGCGTCTATATAGGAGCTAGAATGATGTAAAATTCATCATATACCGCTCCAAAACATCACTGGGATGCTTTGGAATAATAAATTTTAGATTCTATTCCGGAGCGTTTTTGACCGAAACTCTAAGGGGTACTACTAGGGCAAAATCTCATTTTTTCGGTCCGCCGGAGAGCGCCGGATTTTGCACCTCAGGGGGGCCATAATTATAGCTCTTGAAATATAATTGCATGCGGTGAAAGAATGAAATGGATCCGGACGATAACGAATGAGATTTGGGCCTTTTTGCCTGTTGCCCTCCAAGTTCAACCCAGATTCCATCGCGCCCTCACCGTTTTGGCCATATCTAACTCGTTTAAGATCCAAATGACCCGGTTTTAATACCCCTAGAAAGCTCATTCGGATGGCTACAATATGGACTTGCAACTATTTTTAGTTGACTATGTTTAATGGGTGAATATAGAATCCGAATCGGGCACCATAAGCGGTTTCTCATTTTTCGGAGTAATCGTACAATCTAGCCTCTATATAGGAGCTAAAATGATGCAAAATTCATCATATACCGCTCCAAAACATCATTGGGATGCTTTGGAATAATAAAATTTAGATTCTATTCCGAAGCGTTTTTGACCGAAACTCTAAGGGGTACCACTAGGGCAAAATCTCATTTTTTTCGGTCCGCCGGAGAGCGTCGGATTTTGCACCTCCGGGGGACCATAATTATAGCTCTTGGAATATAATTGCATGCGGTGAAAGAATGATATGGATCCGGACGATAACGAATGAGATATTGGCCTTTTTGCCTGCTGTCCTCCACGTTCAACCCAGATTCCATCGTGCCCTCACCGTTTTTGCCATATCTAACTCGTTTTAGATCCGAATAACCCGGTTTTAATACCCCTAGAAAGATCATTCGGAGGGCTACAATATGGACTTGTAACTTTTTGTATTTGACTATGTTTAATGTGTGAAAATAGAATCCGGATCGGGCACCATAAGCGGTTTCTCGTTTCCGGGGTAATCGTACAATCTATCCTCTATATAGGAGCTAGAATGATGCAAAATTCATCATATACCTCTCCAAAACATCAGTGGGATGCTTTGGAATAATAAAATTTAGATTCCATTCCGGAGCGTTTTTTACCGAAATTCTAAGGGGTACCACTAGGGCAAAATCTCATTTTTTCGGTACGCCGGAGAGCGCCGGATTTTGAATCTCCGGGGACCCTTTATTATAGCTCTTGGAATATAATTGCATGCGGTGAAAGAATGAAATGGATCCGGACGATAACGAATGAGATATGGGCCTTTTTGCCTGCTGCCCTCCACGTTCAACCCAGATTCCATCGCGCCCACACCATTTTTGCCATATCTAACCCGTTTTAGATCCGAATGACCCGGTTTTAATACCCCTAAAAAGCTTATTCGGATGGCTACAATATGGACTAGCAACTATTTTTATTTGACTGTGTTTAATGGGTGAATATAGAATCCGAATCGAGCATCATAAGCGGTTTCTCATTTTTGGGAGTAATCGTACAATCTAGCCTCTATATAGGAGCTAGAATGATGCAAAATTCATCATATACCGCTCCAAATCATCACTGGGATGCTTTGGTATAATAAAATTTAGATTTTATTCCGGAGCGTTTTTGACCGAAATTCTAAGGGGTACCACTAGGGCAAAATCTCATTTTTTTCGGTACGCCGGAGAGCGCCGGATTTTGAACCTCCGGGGGCCCTTTATTATAGCTCTTGGAATATAATTTTATGCGGTGAAAGAATGAAATGGATCCGGACGATAACGAATGAGATACGGGCATTTTTGCCTGCTGCCCTCCACGTTCAACCCAGATTCCATCGCGCCCTCACCGTTTAGGCCATATCTATCTTGTTTTAGATCCGAATGACCCAATTTTAATATCCCTTGAAAGCTCATTCGGATGGCTACGATATGAAATTGAATTTTTGACAATGTTTAATGTGTGAAAATAGAATCCAAATCGGGCACCATAAGCGATTTCTCATTTTCCGGAGTAATCGTACAATCTAGCCTCTATGTAGGAGCTAGAAGGACGCAAAATTCATCATATACCTCTCCAAAACATCACTGGGATGCTTTGGAATAATAAAATTTAGATTCCATTCCGGAGCGTTTTTGACCGAAATTCTAAGGGGTACCACTAGGGCAAAATCTCTTTTGTTCGGTACGCCGGAGAGCGCCGGATTTTGAACCTCCGGGGGGCCTTTATTATAGCTCTTGGAATATAATTGTCTGCGGTGAAAGAATGAAATGGATCCGGACGATAACGAATGAGATATGGTCCTTTTTGCCTGCTGCCCTCCACGTTCAACCCAGATTCCATCGCGCCCTCACCGTTTTTGCCATATCTATATCGTTTTAGATCCGAATGACCCGATTTTAATACCCTTAGAAAGCTCATTCGGATGGCTACAATATGAACTTGAATTTTTTTGTATTTGACTGTGTTTAATGGGTGAAAATAGAATCCGAATCGGGCACCATAAACGGTTTCTCATTTTCCGGAGTAGTCGTACAATCTAGCCTCTATATAGGAGCTAGAATGATGCAAAATTCATCATATACCGCTCCAAAACATCACTGGAATGCTTTGGAATAATAAAATTTAAATTCCATTCCGGAGCATTTTTGACTGAAACTCTAAGGGGTACCACTAGGGCAAAATCTCATTTTTTCGGCCCGCCGGAGAGCGCCGGATTTTGCACCTCCGGGGGCCAGTAGTTATAGCTCTTGGAATATAATTGCATGCGGTGAAAGAATGAAATGGATCCGGACGATAACGAATGAGATATGGGCCTTTTTCCTACTGCTCTACACGTTCGACCCACATTCCATCGCGCCCTCACCGTTTTGGCCATATCTAACTCGTTTTAGATTCGAATGATCCGCTTTTAAAACCTTTAGAAAAGCTCATTCGGATGGCTACAATATGGTCTTGCAACTTTTTGTATTTGACTGTGTTTACTGGGAGAAAATAGAATCTGAATCGGGCACCTTAAGTGGTTTCTCATTTTCCGTAGTAATCGTACAGTCTAGCCTCTATATAGAAGCTAGAATGATGCAAAATTAATCATATACCGCTCCAAAACGTCATTGGGATGCTTTGGAATAATAAAATTTAGATTCCATTACGGAGCGTTTTTGACCGATACTCTAATGGGTACCACTAGGGCAAAATCTCTGAGGGCCCATAATTATAGCTATTGGAATATAATTGCATGCGGTGAAAGAATGAAATGGATCCGGACGATAACAAATGACATATGGGCCTTTTTGCCTGCTGCCCTCCACGTTCGACCCAGATTCCATCGCGCCCTCACCGTTTTGGCGATATCTAACTCGTTTTAGATCCGAATGACCCGGTTATAAAACCCCTAGAAAACTCATTCGGAAGGCTACGATATGGACTTGCAACATTTTGTAATTTACTGTGTTTATTGGGTGAAAATAGAATCCGAATCGGGCACCTTAATCGGTTTCTCATTTTTCGGAGTAATCGTACAATCTAGCATCTATATAGGAGCTAGAATGATGCAAAATTCATCATATACCGCTCCAAACCATCACTGGAATGCTTTGGAATAATAAAATTTAAATTACATTCCGGAGCGTTTTTGAAAGAAACTCTAAGGGGTACCACTAGGGCAAAATCTCCTTTTTTCGGCCCGCCGAAGAGCTCCGGATTTTACACCTCCGAGGGCTCATAATTATAGCTCTTGGAATATAATTTCATGCGGTGAAAGAATGAAATGGATCCGGACGATAACGAATGAGATATGGGCCTTTTTGCCTGCTGCCCTACACGTTCGACCCACATTCCATCGTGCCCTTACAGTTTTAGCCATATCTAACTTGTTTTAGATTCAAATGTTCCGTTTTTAAAACCTTTAGAAAGCTCATTCGGATGGCTACAATATGGTCTTGCAACTTTTTGTATTTGACTGTGTTTACTAGGAGAAAATAGAATATGAATCGGGCACATTAAGCGGTTTCTCATTTTCCGAAGCAATCGTACAATCTAGCCTCTATATAGAAGCTAGAATGATGCAAAATTCATCATATACCGCTCCAAAACATCACTGGGATGCTTTGGAATAACGAAATTTGGATTCCATTCCAAAGCGTTTTCTACTGAAACTCTAAGGGGTACCTTTAGGGCAAAATCTCATTTTTTCGGCCTGCCGGAGAGCGCCGGATTTTGCACCTCCGGGGGCCCATAATTATAGCTCTTTGAATATAATTATATGCGGTGAAAGAATGAAATGGATCCGGACGATAACGAATGAGATATGGGCCTTTTTGCCTGCTGCCCTCCACGTTCGACCCAGATTCCATCGCGCCCTCACCGTTTTGGCCATATCTAACTCGTTTTAAATCCGAATGACCCGGTTATAAAACCCCTAGAAAGCTCATTCGGAAGGATACAATATGCACTTGAAACTTTTTGTATTTAACATTGTTTACCGGGGGAAATAGAATCCGAATCGGGCACCTTCAGCGGTTTCTCATTTTTCGGAGTAATCGTACAATCTAGCATCTATATAGGAGCTAGAATGATGCAAAATTCATCATATACCGCTCCAAAACATCACTGGGATGCTTTGGAATACTCCCTCCGTCCTCCATTTAGTGACGGAGGGAGTATGGGCACGGGTTTTTTCGCATTTTATTGTATAATAATAAATTAATGTGTTAAAGTGTTAAAGTGGAATAATTGTGAGTCCATTTGAATTGTTTAACAGTATTAAAATGTTAAAATAATAAAAAGTAGATGTATAAAGTGTAAAAGTGTTAAAGTGATTGTGGGGTCTACGTCCTAAAACGGAATATGTCAGTAAATGGATGACGTCTCAATATAGTAATAACGTCACTAAATGGAGGACGGAGGGAGTAATAAAATTTAAATTTCATTCCGGAGCGTTTTTGACCGAAACTCTAAGGGGTACCACTAGGGCAAAATCTCATTTTCTCGGCTCGCCGAGAGCGCCGGATTTTACACCTCTGAGGGCCCATAATTATAGTTCTAGGAATATAATTGCATGCTGTGAAAGAATGAAATGGATCCGGACTATAACATAAGATATGGGCCTTTTTGCTTACTGCCCTACACGTTCGACCCACATTCCATCGCGCCTTCGACGTTTTGGCCATATCTAACTCGTTTTAGATCCAAATGATCCGCTTTTAAAACCCCTATAAAGCTCATTCGGATGGCTACAATATGGTCATGCCACTTTTTGTATTTGACTGTGTTTACTGGGTGAAAATAGAATCCGAATCGGGCACCTTAAACGGTTTCTCATTTTCCGTAGTAATCGTACAATCTAGCCTCTATATAGGAGCTAGAATGATGCAAAATTCATCATATACCGCTCCAAAACATTACTGGGAAGTTTTGGAATAATAAAATTTAGATTCCATTTCATGGCGTTTTTGACCGAAACTCTAAGGGGTACCACTAGGGCAAAATCTCATTTTTTTTCGGCCCGCCGGAGAGCGTCGGATTTTACGCCTCGAGGGCCCATAATTATAGCTCTAGGAATATAATTGCATGCGGTGAAAGAATTAAATGGATCCGGACGATAACGAATGAGATATGGGCCTTTTTGCCAGCTGCCCTCCCTGTTCGACCCAGATTTCATCGCGCCCTCACCGTTTTGGCCATATCTAACTCGTTTTAGATCCGAATGACCCGATTTTGAAACCACTAGAGAGCTCATTCGAAAGGCTAAAATATGGACTTGCAGCATTTTGTATTTGACTGTGTTTACTGGGTGAAAATAGAATCTGAATTAGGAAACTTAAACGGTTTCTCATTTTCCGGAGTAATCATACAATCTAGCCTCTTTATAGTAGCTAGAATAATTCAAAATTCATCATATACCGCTCCAAAACATCACTGAAATGCTTTGGAATAGTAAAATTTAGATTCCATTCCGGAGTGTTTTTTACCAAAACTCTAAGGGGTACCACTAGGCTGAAATCTCATTTTTTTCGGCCTGCCGGGGAGCATCGGATTTTGCACATCCATGGGCCCAAAATTGTAGCTCTTGGAATAAAATAGCATGCGGTTAAAGAATAAAATGGATCCGGACGATAACGAATGAGATATGGGCCTTTTTGCCATCTGCCCTCCCCGTTCGACCCAGATTCCATCGCGCCCTCACCGTTTTGGCCATATCAAACTCATTTTAGATCTGAATGACCCAATTTTGAAACCCCTGGATAGCTCATTCGAAAGGCTACGATATGGAATTGCTACATTTTGTATATCACTGTGTTTACGGGGTAAAAATAGAATCCGAATTGGGCACCTTAAGGGGTTTCTCATTTTCCGGAGTAATCTTACAATCTAGCCTCTTTATAGGAGCTAGAATAATGAAAAATTCATCATATACCGCTCCAAAACATCACTGGAATGCTTTGGAATAGTAAAATTTAGATTCCATTCCGGAGCGTTTTTGACAAAAACTCTAAGGGGTACCACTAGGGCGAAATCTCATTTTTTAAGCCCGCCGGGAGCATCGGATTTTGTACCCCCACGAACCCATAATTATAACTCTTGAAATAAAATAGCATGCGGTTAAAGAATGAGATGGATCCGGACAATAACGAATGAGATATGGGCCTTTTTGCCTACTGTCCTCCCCGATCGACCCAGATTCCATTGCGCCCTCACCGTTTTGGCCATATCTAACTCGTTTTAGATCCGAATGACCCAATTTTGAAACCCCTGGATAGCTCATTCGAAAGGCTACAATTTGGAATTGCGACATTTTGTATATCACTGTGTTTACTGGGTGAAAATAGAATCCGAATTGGGCACCTTAAAGGGTTTCTCATTTTCCGGAGTAATCGTACAATCTAGCCTCTTTATAGGGAGCTAGAATAATGCAAAATTCATCATATATTTCTCTAAAACATCAATGGAATGCTTTGGAATTGTAAAATTTATATTACATTCCGGAGCATTTTTGACCAAAACTCTAAGGGATACACTAGGCCGAAATCTCATTTTTTCGGCCCGCCGGGAGCATCGGATTTTGTACCTCCAGGGGCCCATAATTATAACTCTTGGAATAAAATTGCATGCGGTTAAATAATGAGATGGATCCGGACGATAACGAATGAGATATGGGCTTTTTTCCCTGCTGCCCTCCGCGTTCGACCCAGATTCCATCGCGCCCTCACCGTTTTTGCCATATCTAACTCATTTTAGATCTTAATGACCCGATTTTAAAACCCCTAGAGAGCTCATTCGAAATGCTACAATAAGGACTTGCGACATTTTGTATATCACTATGTTTACTGGGTGAAAATAGAATTCGAATTGGGCACCTTAAGAGGTTTCTCATTTTCCAGAGTAATCGTACAATCTAGCCTCTTTATAGGAGCTAGAATAATGTAAAATTCATCATATACCTCTTCAAAACATCACTAGGATGAAATCTCATTTTTTCGGCCCGCCAGGGAGCATCAGATTTTGCACATCCAGGGGCCCAAAATTATAGCTTTTGGAATAAAATTGCATGCGGTTAAAGAATGAAATGGATACGGACGATAACGAATGAGATATGGGTCTTTTTGCCTGCTGCCCTCCCCGTTCGACCCAAATTCTATCGCGCTCTCACCATTTTGGGCATATCTAATTCGTTTTAGATCTGAATGACTCGATTTTAAAACCCCTAGAGAGCTCATTCGAAAGGCTACAATATGGAATTGCAACATTTTGTATTTGACTGTGTTTACTAGGTGAAAATAGAATCTAAATTAGGAACTTTAAACGGTTTCTCATTTTTGAAATAATCGTACAATCTAGCCTCTTTATAGTTGGTTGAATAATGCAAAATTCGTCATATACCACTCCAAAACATCACTGAAATGCTTTGGAATAGTAATATTTAGATTACATTCCGGAGCGTTTTTAACCAAAACTCTAAGGGATATCATTAGGCTGAAAATTATAGATCTTGAAATAAAATTAAATGACCTATATCTATATATTAAACAAAATGTTGATGCCTCCAAAATATAGAAAGCAAACCAGGCATATTAACAAAGCCTAAACAAAAATAAAAGCACCGATACCTAACCTCGTCAATTCAGGAAGTAAGTTATCACAAATGTTGAGGTAAATAAGGGCTCGTTTGTCGACCTCATGAATGTATTCCTCCTTCATATCCTTGAGCTCCTTGATCAAGGAATCAGCAGCATCATAACTTGATTCATGCAAATTAACATCTGATAGAAGGTTTTCCAGCAAGTCTTCGACATCCCATAACGCCTGCTTGATTCGACCCTCCACGAGAGGAGAGAAGAGAAGGTAAAAATCTTCACTAAAATAGAAGAATTCTGAGTATTAGCTTAAATGACAGCCAAATTATGTGCAACAGCATCTCTGACACCCATTAGAACTCAGGATGCCTAATTACCACAATATTTCGACGAGGTCAATAGAACTGCTATATCTCGAACAATGGGCTGTATAAACGTGGCAATCAAAGAATGGCTCAAGGGAGCCTTGATATTTCAACTAAATGCTTATGAAGGGCTTGAGGCTTGGAGAAAAACGGCGAGTGGTCAGCACCTTTAATAACAAGGACATGCTCCGGGGGACTGTTGTTTATCATGCTTTCCGGTACAGCAATGGGGATAGCATTGTCTTCCAGTGTTTGGATGTAAAACTTTCTCACTGAGCCATGGTTCGTTTCCGAAAGAGAGAGCTTCTCAAGAACTGGAGAAAAAGGGATCAGCCTCATCGATGCAGATGCCAATGCAACATCCTGCGAGAAAGGAATTTAATCACTTCAGATTACATTAGAGTATATGGATATGCAACCAATTTGAGTATGTATACAAAAGTGTTTTGTTTCTCAAGAGATGACACCAAAAGTATCTTTTCTTTAAGAAAAATATGTATACCTTGGAAGGGCTCTGGTTAAATAGCAAGTCCCTCAAGATTGATTTGTCAAAATCAATAGCAGTTGGAGACTGATCATTCCCATTGGCATAGATAAAAACCTGAGCTTGTCGCATCAACTCATTCGTCTCAACCTGAAATTTGTTATAACTATACTTCAGTCCCTTCACAATCAAGCTATGTACTCCACAGCAAATCAAAACAAATAGTCTAAGGTCACTTTTCCTCACCAACCAAAAAGTTCCATAGAGGAAATGAGGTCAAGATCCAGGAGATCAAATTGTGTTTTCAGCGGCCAAAAATTTCATAGAATCCCAAAATAAAATCTGAACCCATGTTTGTGGAGACAGATGAGAGCAGCTCATCGAGCTTCAATCAAGCTTTAGAGTGTTCCTTACCATAGGACTCATACGAGGTTTAGGTAACAAAAAAATTTCCTCCTAGGAAGTTAAAAACAGTACAAGCCAAAACATTTCAACAATAACTAGCATGGTAGAGGCAGATTAACTATATCCATTAGCAAACCAGTCAGTCAGAAAACCAACCTTATCAGAGAATATATCAAGGGCACTTTGCCCACTCGTCAACGTAGCTGCAACAAGAAAAACTGCTTTTGAAACTCAATAGCATATGATATACATATACCACCGAAATCATGACCAACTAAAATTACCTGTATGCAATAAGGACTTACGTAAGAAAAGAACATTTCACTTTATTTGGGAATTTCATAAAGACATTCCTACAATAAAATGGCTACTTCTATTCGGTCACCGAATCATTTTAGTTTTGAGCAAAATCTTTATCATATATAAACCTCATAAGAAATTTTATTGAAGTAAAAGTTCCATAATCGAAGTTTGGACCTCAATAGCAGCTTCAATTTCCTTAATATTGCAAATTGCAAACCATAAAATTGAACTCGTGAAAGGGAAATTGGAAAGTTACAAAAATTTGAATGGATTAATAACTACTATCAATAATGATTCATGGATTCATAAAAGCTCATTAATTCCATGTGCTCAAAATGCAATAATGAGTAGAAAATCTACAATGTGGTTACTTAAGTCTGAAATGATTAATTCGGACTTCCCCAGGAGCTTATGCGCATTTGGCTTATACTACATTCGTGATCTGGAAAACTCAATAAAACAGAGCATCAAATAGCTTAATTTGTATTCAAGACAACAATATCAAAGGATCTGGAACAATAACCTTCTCCCCATCACTGAGTTTTTGCAGAAAATCTGTCAATGGCTCTACGTATTGGGAAAGACTTTTGATATTGTTTGTATCGAATGAATGAATACCAGAACCAGCACCAGGCACCAAAACCACCTCCATGAACAAGTACAATATGGTTAGTCTCTAGGTTCTCAAGCTTGATATCCTGCAATTAGAAAAGGGGTTGTAAAACTCGGAAAATTTTTAGACAGAAGTTAAAAGTCATTTCCAGATGGAAAAATTATGTTTTGATTGCTGAAAGCAGGAATAGAGATTACAGAAAGAGCAGACATCAAGAATGTGCCACGATGAATGATGTTTTGTATTATCATGCAAGCTAATACAGAAGAACCTCTACATAATGCTCAAGAATTCTCATTCTACACAAACAAAGAATAGATTTTAAGTTAGACTCTCAAAATAAGTAGCATTCATACAGCCAAGATTTATAGGAGTATACTGCAATAAGAAAGAGTCAGCCTTAAGTTGCTCAATGTTGAGCAGAAATCATGCTTATGGAAAGAGGTACATGTTCACAGCAATTTAAAGTAAAAGAAACAATGTTGTAATACACCTCTTCAGGAGCTCCAGAGGAACAATGAAGTACGAAAGTAACTAAATAAATAAGAAGACAAAAGATGCTTCCTGATTTTATCATTTATTATATGCTGAGAAGAAGTATAGTCTCAAAACAAGTAACTACATCAGAAACTAATCATAGATGAACTGCAAATCAGATTATGGGAACTAGAACTATGTGTAAATCCACGAAATGAAGCCAAAAAGCAGAAGAAAAAAGAAAAGGCCATAGCTGGTCTTTCCAGCTGAAAAAACATTACAGTATATTAGATGATATTTATCATTAAAAACTCACTTAAAATCAAATTTGGAAAATCTTTTCATGCAATTACATTTTTAGCTCACTTGAACCCGGTTACCTGAAAATAATAAGTGCGAACATAAATGTAGAGGTTTGTTCCTAATTGATGTCTGTTGAAGCTCATTTATGTTTCAAGTCATTAATGATAAAATAAAAGATAGATACAAATTAATTTCAACAATAAATCCAAACCAAACAATAGGAATTTCTTCTTTTTTTTCCTTCCCATCTTGTATGCTCTACTTACCCCTATTCTCCATGATCCACCAACAATATTATAAAGAGTTTAACCAACACATACTTCAATAAAGCTCATAACCGTGCAACTTCAAAGACAGATTCGATTATTTGCCTCTAAAGCATCGTTGGTACTGTTTTTTTTTTATTTAAGCCTACACCTCAAATCACCTTGTGATGCTACAGGGTTAATGACTAGGTTCCCAATTTCAGTTCTCAATTTCATTTTCAAAACAACACCTATGGCAATCATTGTTCTGCCCCCAGCAAGAAACTATACTTTATTTTATTTAGTGTACCTACTTGGGTACTTTGACTAGTCAAAGTCCATACACCAACAATTCCAACAATTCCAATATACGGCCAAAAAAAGATACTAAATCTTCAAAAGAATTAGCTGCATAGTCTGTTTTTCAACATATTCTCAGCATTTTCAACATCCATACATGAAAAACACGACTACCCCACCAAGAATGATCAAAGAAAGCATACATACAAGTATGGCAAACTTTTCACGAAGGATTTTTAGCAAAACATTATCAACAAAAGATTCAACAAGTTTACTTATAAAGTATAGGAGTAAACATGTGTTCATTCAAAAAACCATTGGCAACTATGGATGAAGAAAACAACTAAATATATCAACTGAGGTATTACCGTATTAAAAAGAAGAATCTTAACAAATAGTAATGAAAATGAGCAACTACAAAACAAACATACCTTTCTGAATTTTTACATGTCTATCATATGGCCTCCCATCATTCAGCATGTTTGCTACATCACGCCTGGAACGTAATAAAATTTTAATGTACTGACTACTTCCAAAGCATGAATATTCAAAGAGTAGCACATGTCACTTTCTTAACTGAGAAATTAAATAAACAGGTAGGTCACAATTATACTCAAGTAAATATTAACATTTTTTGAAAAATAAGAGTGAAAAGTTACATTAGATACGTCAATTAGCTTCATAGACAAAGAACATTAAGATTTACCAACTATTCATGAAAGCTGCTGAAACATCCAAATGAGCAGCATAATCTTATTTAAAATTAGTTGATGCAATGTTTTACAACTAAGATTTTAGAAAACTCTAATGTAGACAATCAAAAGAACGCATAGGTGTTAAATCTCACAAGTAAGACACCAAAAGATTTTGAGCTAAATATCGTAAACAAAATATTAATAGATTCACTTATACCATTTCAGAATATAAGTAATCGTTCAAAATCCTATCAGGAGCAAAGGGTGAAAAGAATAACTAAATCAACCTCAGTTGGGAAGCCAAAAAAAAAAAAAAAATTACATCAAGTACACATCAATCTGAATTTTGATGCATAAAACCTGAAACGGGATGAAAATTTAATGTATGTACTACAATCACTATGAATGCATTATTCGACACAATGAGGCAAAATACATTTGAATCCAAAGTTTTCAAACTACATTTTGCTTAACCTAGATCTCGCCAAAGGTGTAATCAGCTATAAGAGTACCTCACATACTACTTCACAAGCATATAATGTCCGTTCCGATTGAATTAACATACCCGACGATCGGAGAGAACAGAAGGAATTGGACGCCTCCGTCAGGAATTTAGACTTGTCGAACAGCACCATGTTATTCACCTTCTCTTTTCGCCTTCCCTTGCTCCACGACTGCAACATTTTTGACACACACAATTAGTAACAATCTCGAATCCCGAATACAGATTCACGACTAAGAAAAAACCGCCGAAAACAGGGGAAAAGGGGGGAGGGGGGAAAATAAAGCATAGCCGTCGACCTTCTTCTTATGCTTTCCTCCGCCAGATTTCGCCGGCTTGGACGGCGGTAGAGTACGGCTGCCGTGGAGGTGTAGAGGAGAGAGAGAGAGAGGAGGCGGGTTCATATTTGGTTTTCGTCGAAGGATGCGGTATTAAGCCCATTAAGCCCGGGGCCTATGTACTGAGATTTTGCATTTTTTTAGTATTAGAATGTAAAGCCCGTCCATGTGTCTATCAATCTCTAATTCGGGCCTGGATTTATTATTTATCAATTTATTATGTGGTATGGTTCATCCATTCATCGAAGTGACATGTTTAACAATAGTTTTAGTGCTACTGGGGGATATGATGTTGACAATTTGAGATCATTCTAAAAACTGATTCGATGTCTCTCACCACATATTTTAACCTTTAATAAGTGTGGATACAATACTTTTAATTAGAACTAATTGAAGGATTCAAAA
Organism: Thymus mandschuricus; assembly: GCA_029379335.1. Lineage (NCBI taxonomy): Eukaryota > Viridiplantae > Streptophyta > Magnoliopsida > Lamiales > Lamiaceae > Thymus > Thymus mandschuricus. Next base: position 46,517 of record JAQSCN010000073.1, read on the forward strand.
AAAAAAAAACATATGAAGTATTCAATTAAAATATTTTCTTTAAATGTACAAGATGTAAAGAATAAAAAATAAGTAATGCGAACATGTTACCTTGTGAAAAGCATCTACTCCCTTAAATGACCTATATCTATATCTATATATATTAGGCAAAGCCCTAATAATACTTTATTAACTCGATAGTTACGTTTCTGAAATACTCCCTCCGTCTTTAAATAAATGTCTCCAGCCGCTATTTTGTGCAAATCAAGGAGAAGGTAAATTGACATTTATACCCTTAAAATTCTTGAATTTTTTTATTTTTTATTTTAATGTTTTCTCCTATTTTAGATTTTCAAGAGAAGGGTAGTTTTGGTAATTTAGTGTAATTTTTGCTTGGAAATTTGTGTGGGGACACTTATTTAAGGACAAAAATTTTGACGGCTCAGGACACTTATTTAAAGACGGAGGGAGTAGTATATTCAGAAAGCCTCATGACACTGCACGCACCAAAGAGAAGGTGGAGTGGGTAAACAGGTTGCTAGTTGAATACGCATTAAATATACAAAGAAGGTTATCTTTTTTTCTTTCTCGTAGAAGGAAAGGTTCACTTTTATGAAAAAGTTGGTCAGGCCATTGCATAAATCCAGCCGGGCCCGGCCCAGCCCAGCCCAGCCCAGCCATCCAATCCACAACTAAAAAAGAAAATAAAAATAGATGAGAATTATTCCTCACCATGTATATGAATATGACTGCGGTTACGACTCCAGCGCTAACACCCAACTTCCCATGCTTATATCAGGGGGGAAAGGACTTTTCTTTCGAGGGTAGTTCGTTCCTATACTCCAACCAGCACATTGTATTTCCACCCCAAATTTCTAGAGAATTAAAAAAAACCTAAAAATATGGAGAGTAGCAAAGGCGGCGTTGTGGGCGAAAGCCGTAGAGAACTGTTGGGATCCGATACGATCGCCGATGCCCGGCAGCCTTCGTGGAGGCTCAATTTGGACGAGTTCCGCTTGCCGGAGCGCGAGTCGGACCATGGTAACCCGACTTTTAACATCCGACGGCTCATCCGACACAAAAGTATGTCTTTCTTTGTCTTTGTTCGTAGATTCATTGTTCATTCCCGAATTTTCTTCTTATCAAGGGAACCCTGTGAAAGCAAATTACTCGTCTGAATAATGTATGGAAAAATAATCTTTTTTCCCAAGGGTGGATTTCGAGGAATATAAATAATCTTTGGTTTGCCAACGTTTTTCAGATGACAATACCACAGTGGTAGTAGTTGTAGTAGTAGTCTATGAAACTATAGTTTGATTAATTCTTTAATTGAAATTATAAGTGCGTTGTTGTTGTTTTTTAATCTTATACTGAGTTTAATCTAATCATGTAGTATGTTTTTCATTCTGTCAGGAAAACAACGAAAAGTTGCTGAGTACTATAAAAAGCAGGAGAGACTCCTTGAAGGATTCAATGAAATGGAGACTATCCATGAATGCGGCGGTTTACCAGATGCTCTTACTGAGGTTGCCTCTACCCCCACCCAGAAATAAACATTACAGTAGTTATTTTGTTTAAATAATACTTGTACATACATTTTTCAGGCTGAACTGAAACAACTTGCCAAGAGTGAGAGGCTGGCTGTTCACATATCCAACTTCGCTAATCTGATCCTTTTCATTGCAAAAGTTTATGCTTCACTTGAGAGCAGGTCTTTAGCCGTCATCGCTTCAACAATGGACTCTTTCCTTGACCTGTTATCTGGGCTGATCTTGTGGTTTACATCCTATGCTATGAAAAATCCGAATCAGTATCGTTACCCAATTGGAAAGAAAAGGATGCAGCCAGTGGTAAGATTTATCATCTGCTATAAAATACTGGACTTATTGTTAGAATGAATCTACCATCTGTGTATGGAAGTTTTGCCTAGAGAATAAATGCCTTTGACTCATGTTATTTCGTTTTCTTTTCTTGTTCAATCAAAACTGACTGCGTGCAAATCCGAATATCTTGACTAATATTAGATGCCAAGTCATCAAAAAGAGATTTATTATTTTGGCATGTGCTCTAGTGTTAAACCCCGATACTGGAAGACTCTGAATTTTTTTAGGTAAAGAGTGGAAGTTGAGCTGTTTTTATGACAATTTGGCTTCTTAAGTGAGTGAGTACTTCTTTGACAGGGCATCATTGTTTTTGCTTCTGTTATGGCGACACTGGGGTTACAAATTATACTGGAGTCTGTTCGGCAATTGATATCAAAGGTATTTCATTAATAATTAATAGCATAATCTGGAGGATGGAACTTATTATTGTTTTCTAAATTGCTTTGTATTTTATCCTTTTGGCATTAACAGACTGGGCCTGAGATGAACCATCGGCAAGAGATGTGGATGATAGGGATCATGGTATCTGTAACTGTGGTGAAGTTTGTCCTTATGATTTATTGCCGGCGTTTTAAGAATGAAATTGTTAGAGCCTATGCCCAAGATCATTTCTTCGATGTGATTACCAACTCAATTGGATTAGCCACTGCTGTTTTGGCTGTCCGTTTCTACTGGTGGATTGATCCTACAGGGGCTATGATCATTGCAATATACACAATCAACACTTGGAGTAGGACCGTTTTTGAGAATGTGTGGTCGCTAATTGGAAGAACAGCACCTCCAGATTTCCTTGCAAAACTGACTTATCTCATATGGAATCATCATCAGGAAATTCAGCACATTGACACAGTGAGGGCATACACTTTTGGTTCGCATTACTTTGTGGAGGTTGACATAGTGTTGCCCCGAGATATGATGTTGAACCAAGCACATAACATTGGGGAAACACTGCAAGAGAAGCTTGAGCAACTTCCTGAGGTGGAGAGAGCATTTGTTCACATCGACTTTGAGTTCACTCATACACCGGAGCACAAGAGCAGAGTGTAGGAACTCCATATGTTAATGTCGTGCATCAGCACTGAATAATAATATAGACCCTCTTGTATGCCTTGTTATCCTATCCTTTATTCAGGGGAAAACTTAAGAGGTATGGTGTCTTGTTATCTTTAATTAGGAAAGACAAGAGTTTGTAAGTTGTTGAGATGTAGGGTTAGTTATTATTATTAGTGATGCTACTCAGACTGGTGCATTTCTTCCAATCTGTTATGATTGTTTTACTACCAAAACAAAAGTTAATTCAAGACCAGGACATTAAAAATAACCAAGTCTGTCTTGTCTGTTAGAGCAGAAAATAAAAAGCCGAGATGAGATTAATGTATTATGATAAAACAGGTAAAAATGTAGTGTTGAAAATCAAATAGTAGTAGTAATTGACTTGCGGAGGGAGAGAGGACACCGAAATCTTGGCCATGTTGAAAACCACTCAAATTATCAACACACTTTTTCTTTCTCCACAAAAACAAAAACAAAAACAAATTCATTCTTATTGTATTATATTCATCATCAGAGAAAGAGAAAGAGAAAGAGAAAGAGAGGATAAATGGCCTATATTCTGCCAAATC
>JAQSCN010000074.1:0-50000 GCA_029379335.1 Thymus mandschuricus
TAGGCCTATCTTCCAAGAGTTCTACAGATGTTCAACTCTTGCAGGATCTTCTCTCATGTGCTGAGAAAGTGAGTAATCAGCAGTATGTTTCTGCAAGTAAGCTTCTTGCAGGGTGTTATAAATTGAGTTATAGTCAAGAAAATGTAATAAGGAGATTGGTGTACTATTTTGCTGAGGCTCTCAGTGATAAAGTTGATAGAGAAACTGGAAGATTTAGTGCCAAAAATATGATGAAGAAACCACCATCAGAGCCCTTGAACTCAGCCTCTGGTATAGCTGCCTTTCATCAAAAACTGCCTCCCAATCAGATTGTTCAGTTTGCTGGTATTCAGCAAGTGGTGGATCATGTCTCCTCTAGTCGAAAAGTTCATATAATTGACATTGAAATGCGCTGTGGGATTCAACAAGTGATCTTGATGCAAGCTTTGGCATCAAGAAATGAATCTCCCCTCAAAAGTTATAAGATAACTGCAGTAGCAATGGACTCGAGCCTTATAACTGAAAAGGCAGCCGTTCGTCTCAGAATCTTGGCCAAGTCCTTGAACTTGAGCTTCTCCTTCAATATGATCAAGCTAGAGGACATGCTAAATCTTCCAAGAAAGTTTTCTCACGGTGATTCTGATGAGAAAACAGTAGTCTATGCATCCAACGCTCTCAAGTTCATGATCGTGAAGCCAAATCTGCTAGAATCTTTGATGGGATTCATCAGGCACATCAATCCTTGTGTGATGGTAGTATGTGAACCCGAAGGAAATGTGAATTCTCCGGTTTTTGTGAATCGTTTCGTTGAGGCCCTTTTCTACTATGGTGCTTACTTTGACTGTATTGAAGATTGTATGAAGAATGATGATGAGGATAGAACATTTCTGGAAGCAAATCTATTTAGCCCTTCAGTGAGAACAACGGTGGCAAATGAGGGAGAGGAGAGAAGGTCTAGGATTGTGGGCATAGATGTTTGGAGGGCTTTTTTTGCAAAATTTGGAATGGTGGAGAAAGAGTTGAGTTCATTAGCCATTGATCATGCAAATTTAGTACTTAAAATGTTCGATTGTCGAGATTCTTGCACTCTCGGTCTGAATGGGAAAGGCCTCATTGTTCATTGGAAAGGAACACCAATCTGCTCGTTGTCTGCATGGAGGTTGCAGAAGGTGTTGTCAATCTAAAAGATAAGATGTTTTTGTTTGTTTGGTTGGTTGGTTTATCTCTGTATATATACATTACATTTACATATACATGGCTCCTTGAATTGAAAACTATCTATTATTGCAAGTTGACTGTGCTGTGCTGTTTTCATGAACCAAAAGGTGATGCATATGCATGATTTGTAGACCATTAAAAAATTACAAGCAAGATTACAATATATAGGAGTATTACATTAAATCCCATCAACAGTCTGAGTCTGAGACTGAGACTGAAAAGGAGGCTGCTGCTGCAGCCATGGCTTGAGGCTAGGATCTTGCAAAATATCCATCATAAAACATTCATCATCATCGTTATTCCTACTGTAAGAATCCAGCATTTTCTCAAGAAATTCCAACCTCTTCTTCAGCTCTTCGCCATGCATTCTCAAGATTCTATTCTCTGCCTCAACTGCCATGTAGCGTCGCCCTACTTCGTTACTTTTCTTCAAAATCTCACTGCTTTTTGATGTAAAATATGAGATTTGATCGTTCAAATCCTTAATATGTTGCTCCCTTTTCATCCTCGAGCGCCTTGCGGATTCGCGGTTTGAGATCATCCTCTTCCTCTTCTTCAAATCATCCTCTGAACAACTTGATATGCTTATATTTCTATTTCTAGAAGACATGACTTGGGTTGGTTGGTTGGTTAATGATCAGTGATGTAAGAAGCTAGGTAGATAGTATGTATGGGCAGTAATTAGTTCATGAAAACACATAAAACCAGTATAAGAAAACTACTGAGAATGATTGGAGAAGCCTAATTCTAGACAAGAAAGCTGTAATAAGACCGCTCATCTCATCTCAAAGAAAGATAACTAATGATTTTTGCATGGAAATCATGGCTATGTTTTTTGAAGCAAGACCTTTGAATGTGGATGAGGGGGAGAAATGGAGTATTTATAAAGAAAATAAATACTACAGTGCAACTTCTTCCAAGAGCAGAACATACAGTTGGTAAGAAATGGTGGACTAAACTAAATGCATGTATGGATAATGATGTATCTCTCTCTCTCTATATATATATAAATAAATTAAAGTACTCCTCCTACTACTCAAATGGGATAATGGAGTTTGTGGATGGATAAGGTTTAATAATTTTCAAAAAGAAGTTGAAAATTTTATCTTTATCTAGTTCTTGACATTGAAAAGTCTGTTGGCCAAAATGTTTTATTCAAGAAAGAAGGCCGGCCGAGTAGCCACATATAGTATAGTATATCACATGTATTTTCTGGTTTCTATTTCTAGTAGTATTTGATAAAAAATAAATATATCTAATTCTTGGCTGATGAGCAGGGTGAATATAAAACATTTCATCATATTATTGTAATGTAAATCGCTGAGAAGATAATAGAATTTTAGTTGATAATCATTTGTCAAACCAAGTTGCGTCTTCAATTGGGCAAGGTTTGCAGTGATTAAGAAAAACTAACAATACAATACACTTTGGCTGGCTGCTACAAGAATGACATGTAGAATTCTAATTAATAATTAATAATTCAATCAGAGTAAAAAAGAAAACAAAGATAAAGACGAAAATGGAATGGATTGACATGTAGCATTCAAATTTCACTTGATGGTCAAATACTCATATTACAACCTTAAACTAAAGCAAAACATCAAACATGGCGTTAACCAACTTTTGACTACATATGTCCTAGCTAGGATGTCACAAGAGCAATTTCGGTTACGGATTTATAGATATACTGTACTTGGCTCATCACCAATCCTGATCTGCAACAAGATCTTTACCCTAGCCAGATCCATGTTTTGAACTAGTTTCTCCTTTTATAACATTCTCAGGCATTGCTGATCCATTGCCCAATTCTTGTGCAATGCCGTTTTCTTCATCCTTACTCATATCATTGAAACTTCTTTTCTTGGATGACGAACAAGGACTAACCTCTTTCTCTTTTGTTGGCTGGCTAGAAGAAGGAAACAATGGAGGTTCGCAGCCACTTAGTTGACAGAAGACTCTCTCAACGGTGTCATTAATCTCCTTTCCCAACCCGTTCTGATCCAAGATCAACTCCCAAACTGATCTAGAAGCCTTCTCTAGTACAGGAGCCCTGCATGTATTTCACCAACCACATTAACTCTTACATATCCCAACAAACAAACAAAGAGACCATCAGTTTTCCCATGTTTTGTCATAATAAAGCATCATGACAGTGCAAGCCCAAAATCCACTCCTACATGCAAGCCTTCTAAAAGGAGGATTTAGACAAGAAAAGATGCTTTCTTGTAAACAAGCCATTAAAATTTCATAGGCCTTCGACCTGATTATTTTAAATCTATCATCATCCTATCATATCAGGAAAATAACTTTCCCCAAGGCTACTAAAGAACAAACTAAACAAAAAACTGTAATGGAATAATTACATAAAAGCAATAGCAGGGGAGTACTACTTACTCAAGCTCTTGTCGTAGTGCATCAAACAATTCTCGCTTGGTTTGTTTTTCAGCACCAGGAGTATTGAGAACCTTACTCTGCTCCACCATTTTTATCGTGTTACCTTTTAGCTCCTCCTGCAAGAGATGCAATACAATGAGTTTTTTGCTTATATAGATTGCCACTTATCTTGACAAAGTGAAACTAAGAGCCCATTCAAAGATACGAGTGCTGGAACAAGAAGATTTAATAAAATGGAAGGTCTGTGCAAGCAAAAGATATCATAACAGCACCAAGCATGTGTAGCCAACTCATAACACTTTCAAGTCATTGTAACCTCTTTATGAAATAATTAGAAGCTCCAGGATAAGTCCACATCACAGAATCAAAGATCAGTCGTCCTCCATGCATAGAAGCATCACATACTAATCAACCCAGCTCCAACGTACCTTCAAGTTACACAGTTTCTTGCCACACAAGTTAACAACCATATACTCATAGTCATAGATGGGAGCCATTATGTATACACAGAATAAGATGCAGATAAACGTTCTTGCATCTTAATAAAAACAACAAGAGGGGGGCTAAAATCAACTCCTGAATGCCAAGTGCTGAGCAGAAAGAGGTAATAACGTATGCAATCAAGTTTCAAATAAAACCAAATTGACTATACTCATACAAAAATCACGTACTCCATTATAACAAGAATACTACTAGTATAATTCACCACCAGAAAGCTAAATTTCCAGAAACACAAGAAACTAAGCTTACATTGGCTTTAAGCTGATTGATTATCTTCAACCGAATGGCATCGATGGTTCCATCGTTCATGAGCGTCTCCAGCACGTCCTCTGGGGTAATCACCGGCGCGGCCATGCCGTCCTTGTTTGGGGATTTCCAAATTCAACTTCAGGTGATTTGAGGTTAAATAAATAGGCCCAATTCAAAAACAAAATTAGGGGATTAAAATGTAATATTGAAAAGTAGGAGGGTCAAACTGGAGAATCCCACATACTGTACAGTATTTGTATTTCTTTTTTTTTGAGCTGCAGTATTTGTATTTCTAAACTCAAGGTATCGAGTGAGCGTAAAGATATATATATATATACGCAAACGCCTCTCTCTCTCTCTCTCCACTTCTCTCCAAACTATCTCTTCCCTACAAAAAGCTAACTACACAGAGTCTTGTGTGCAAAAACTCAGAGCTCCCTCCAATATATCTAACAATTTATCATATAATTCCAACCTTGATTTCCCCCCGCCCCCCAATCCTTTTCTCTCTTCCTTTCTTCCATCGCTTTTGATTCGATGTATAGAATATGATGTCGAAATTGTGTTTTACTGCCTAAATTTTTGTCACATTCGATCCCCATTCTCTTATTTGTTTCAAGTTGCAATCTCCATTGTGCTCTCTGTTGTGGCACTGCGATATAGGTGAATATTTGAATCTAAAAACCCTAAAAATTGGGGAACTTCAGTATTTGACGTTCTCAGTTTCCAGAATTTCGTGGGGTTTTTTTTTTTTGCATGAGCGTAATGGATCCTAAATTTGGTGATATTTTTGAGTAATAATTATGTATGTTATTTCCCTGCGTGATTCTGAAGCATGGATAACTAAATATTTTAGGGTTTGTTTTTCAATGCTACAGTGTGATGCGCATGGGAGATGTTTGGTCTGGGTCTTGGAATTTAAAGTCCTCGCCTAGATTGCTGCTTAAAGAACTTGAGAGGTATGATTACACTGCGGCTTATCAAGTCATGTCATAAATTTCAGTTACTATGATAATTCGATTGTTTATATTTTCTTTTTTTGCAATTCTGATCATTTAATTTTTTTATGACTAGTTTGTAATTATGCTTATGTTCATTTGCTTAATATTTGTGTCAATTTCCTTTTGCTTAACATGCGTGAATTGTTTGATTGTGATATTCTTTGGCAGAGAGCTTCTGATATAAGTTCGGATTTACCGACAGACTTCATAGTTTACTTCATAAGTATTGATTCTGTAGTAGTTGTAGATACGTGAGATACAGCGTTTGGTCCTGGCCAATAATCTTTCCATACATGAGTATTTTTGGTCCTATAAATTAAAAGGACCCCATCTCCATAAAGAGGAGAAGAAAGACAAAAAGTAACTGAGTTAAAACAAGAAGCTACAACTGTTACATTGATAGGATCATGCACTTTCTTCTATATTACAATTTGAACTTAAGTTACATTTTATTTTGAGTTTTCTTGGGATGAGACGTAGGGATGCAGGGGCAATTGACCTTTTTATGCTAGAAATGGATTTTCTTTTCATGTAATAATACATAATAACAATGAGGTGGAAAACCTGCCTGCTACAAATACTAGTACTAGTATTTAGGCTCAATTGTTTCTGTGACTTTTACACTTCCTGTACAAGTGCTGTCATAAAAAAACAGGTATTAGTAGTTATTTTTCTTTGTATTATGTTTTTCATGATGAAAATGTAGCTGTTTTGATTAGTTTTCTACCTCCCCGTCTTACTTTTCTGGAATGATAACCCATTAATAGATCCTTCCATATTCTTGTTTGGCATTGGTAGATTACTAATATTTGCTGTATGACTGAAATTTTCCTGACTGTTTTTACTATTTGTGAATACTGAACATAATCATATAAACCTTCTCAGGTCTTATGGCTCTCAGGAAATATGTCCCCAATGGTAATGCAATCCCTGTTAATATTAAGTCCTTGAGTTTCTCTAACAAGGAGAATGGAAAATCCATTGAGGCAGATTTGCAGAAAAGACCGGCTGAAGCTAATGTGGATATTGACCTCAGAGAGTTATATTTTCTTATCATGCATTTCCTCTCAGCTGGACCATGCCACAGGACTTATGGGCAGTTCTGGAATGAACTTTTGGAGCACCAACTCTTACCTAGAAGATATCATGCATGGTATTCACGTAGTGGTTTACCCAGTGGAGATGAAAATGATGATGGCATATCTTTTCCCTTAAGTTATGATAAGTTGGTTGAAAGGTAATCTCTGTTGTTAAAGCTTTTCATACATTTTCCTTGCATGGGGTCATTATGGTTGACAAGTGCAATGGGACAAATTTGTAGGCATCCTCATGTTGAAAAAGATCACTTGGTAAAGCTTCTGAAGCAATTACTCCTTGGTGCAGTTGCTCCTACTCAAGATGTCATTGGTAGAAATATGGTCAACGCAGCTACTGTTCCTACTCTGCTAGGAACTGGATCTTTTTCACTTCTGGCCTGTACGTAATCATAGCTTTTAGTTTATGCTTCTTTTCCAATTTTTGTCTATTATTATTTTAAACTCCTCTTGATTCGTTTGTTCAGCTGATTTTTCTGAAGAATACAGTAGTTTTCCTTCTCTATGTTTAGCAGCATATAACTTAAGAGTAAATTTCAATGGAATTGCCCATGCCTATCTTGTCCTTGTAACAATTATAGGTCCATTGAATGTGCTTTCCCTTTCTCAAGGTGATCAGAATGGGAGGGAGAACAAAAGTAGGCATCCCCCAAGCTACATGCGCTGGCCCCACAAATTGACAGGTCAAGTACATGGGTTAAGTTTAAGGGAAATTGGTGGTGGGTTTACTAGGCATCACCGTGCGCCATCGGTTCGTGCTGCTTGCTATGCTATTGCAAAACCATCCACCATGGTACAGAAGATGCAGAACATTAAAAGTGTAAGAGGTCATCGTAATGCTGTTTATTGTGGTAAGTCAACATTTGTTTATTAAACATTTTTTATTGTGCAATTATCTTACTACTATCTGGTTCTTCATCAGATTCCTTCATTTTTCCATCTGTACATTTAGACCTTTTCAGTTACTTTATACATAATCATGCAATATACTCATCCAAAAGATTTTACTGCATGCAGCCATATTTGATCGATCTGGGAGATACGTGATTACTGGATCAGATGACCGTCTTGTTAAAATTTGGTCTATGGAAACTGCATATTGCTTGGCCAGCTGCCGAGGACATGAAGTGAGTCTTTAAATAATTGTCTTGAACGATTCATATATATATATTCTTGGTTCTGTTGGATTCATTTTTGTGACTTATTTTTTCAAGGGTGACATAACTGACCTGGCTGTGAATGCAAACAACACTTTGGTTGCTTCTGCTTCCAACGACTGCATAATTCGGGTGGTACGGTTTTTCTTTTAGAGATTTTCTTCAATTTTAATGTCTCTTTAAATTGGCTGTATCATTGACTTTTATTTTAATTTATTTTGTTTAATTTTATAAATTAAATTTTTTAATGTCAGTGGCGTCTGCCAGATGGCCTACCGATCTCTGTATTACGAGGTCATACAGGAGCTGTCACTGCTATTGCATTCAGTCCTCGACCAGGCGCTTTCTATCAGCTTTTGTCGTAAGTTTTTATTAAGTTAATCATCTTGATTGGTTTACCTTGTACTTGAGTTCTTTGATTATTGGTGTTTCGTATATGTTGCATGTCTGAGTTGTATCTTTGTGGCAGGTCCTCTGATGATGGAACTTGCCGAATTTGGGATGCTAGATATTCCCAAATCACTCCACGTACATATATACCAAAGCCTCCCGAGTCTTTAGCTGGTTTGTTGTTGTTAAACTGATTTTTTCCCTAAATTTATTTTGACGAATTTTAAATTAATTTTTGTGTAATAAATTGAGTGCTGTAGGGAGAAACAATGTTTCCACATCCAGCGCCACTCAACAGACCCATCAGATTTTCTGTTGTGCATTCAATGCCAGTGGAACTGTTTTTGTGACTGGCAGCTCAGACACTCTTGCAAGGGTATAAATAAATATGCAACAGATGGATTTATAATTGAAGTATTCTGTAAACATATGCTGAATGATATATTTTTTTTCTTCATGCTTGCAAATTTTTTCAGGTCTGGAATGCTTGTAAATCCAGCACTGATGATTCAGAGCAACCCAATCATGAGATAGATGTATTATCTGGTCATGAGAATGATGTAAACTACGTACAGTTCAGGTTTGTCTGAGTTGATAACTTTTCTTTGTTGCTTTGTTCAATGTTAACATTGTGATTTATTTCCCTTGGAATGCAGTGGATGTGCAGTGGCTGCCCGTTTTTCCTCATCAGATGCCTCAAAGGAAGATGCATTACCAAAATTTAAAAATACATGGTTACTGGCTCCCAATGTTGCTGCTCCATTTCTTGGTTATATCTGAAGGATTCTTAATTTGCAAAGTCTAATGTTGTGGTTAATTTGCAGGTTCAATCATGATAATATAGTCACCTGCTCTCGTGATGGAAGTGCAATCATTTGGATACCAAGATCACGAAGATCACATGTAAGTTACTAGCTTTAAACTGTAGCATCTTCATATAGTTGAACGTTCACTTACTTGATGTACATCATCTTGTTTTTTATGTTCTACTTTTCTTAGGGAAAGACTGGCAGATGGATTCGAGCTTATCACCTCAAAGTTCCACCACCTCCAATGCCCCCTCAACCACCTCGAGGTGGTCCACGCCAGAGAGTAGTTCCTACCCCACGGGGTGTAAATATGATTGCGTGGAGTTTAGATAATCGCTTTGTTCTTGCAGCTATCATGGGTATGTTGCTAATGTTCACGTATTTGTAGTATTGCGGAATCAGCAAATAATTGTCTTTGGTGCTATTAATTTTTGTTCCTGGATTTTTGTTTTTAGGTAGATGATACAATTATCCTCTCTGGTTAATGTCCAATGGCTTAATCTATCTGTTCTTGAATAGTTGAATACATAATAGACTGGATTTCCAGCAAATGATTTCACTTCTTCATCTTTTTCTTCTTTTTTTGGTCTAAGGAGGAGGTTGCTTAGGTAGTTTTTAAGAAACTAATTTTAGTTGGTGAGCTGCTTCACTCTAGACACTAGCTCGTGTGTAAATCTCTAGCAATGATAGGCTAGGCTTACACAAGATTTTCATTCATTTGCAGATTGCAGGATATGTGTATGGAATGCTGTTGATGGTAGCTTGGTGCATTCACTGACTGGCCACACTGATTCTGTAAGTTATGTTTGTTCTTCCCATGACAGTAGTATTGATGCTTATTTTGTCATATTTTCAGGTTTTAACTTCATCAGTTTGCTGAATTACCTGTGCTCTAATATGTTCTGTTCACCTGGTTTTTAATTCAATACTTGGTTTTGTTGCGTCTGCTGAACTAATGTTTTTACTGTTATGTACTATCGGTCATGCTATAGTTCATTTTGCTAATTCTTATTTTTTGTAGACTTATGTACTGGATGTGCATCCTTTCAATCCTCGAATAGCAATGAGTGCAGGATATGATGGGAAAACAATAGTATGGGATGTGAGTTTGAAATCTTTGTGCTTGTAATATTTTCTCACAAAGCTTCTTTAATTAACTACTCACACATCTCCTACAGATATGGGAAGGTACACCGATTCGTACTTATGAAGTTGGTCCATTCAAGCTAGTTGATGGGAAGTTTTCACCGTGAGTTAATGTTTCTAGAAGAATAATAATCTCTGAAAATACTTTTGTGAGCTCTTCTTTGAATTCAGACACATCCTTTTATTTAATGTGAAGACATTTTGAATAATAATCTGTGAAAATGCTATTTTGAAAGTTCAGTAGTTCACTAGTGAAGTAGTGATTAGGTTTATGATGAACAATAGGCAAACGTGTGGCCATATCTGAGCTACTGAATACTAATTTGAATGTGATTTTCTTTTCCCATCCAGAGATGGAACATCCATAATCTTGTCTGATGATGTTGGCCAATTATATATTTTGAGCACTGGTCAAGGTGAATCTCAAAGAGATGCTAAATATGATCAGGTACTTTTGTTGTGCGTTCTTTTTAGTGTATCCTCTGCTGATTCAATTGCTGATTTTATTCTTCGACATTAGTTCTTTCTAGGGGATTATAGGCCTCTTATTCATGATACACATGGAAATTTTCTCGATCAGGTTGGAATCTGAAACTTTTACTTTACTTTTTCTCTAGAATGATACATTTAGTCTTCCATACACCATTTTTATTTGTTTTCTACGTCAATCTTTGTTGAGATAACTGTAAATTGATACATGGGGTGATGTTTGCATTACTAATATAGGAAACACAACTTGCTCCTTATCGAAGGAATATGCAGGATCTCCTGTGTGATTCTGGTACATAGACCTGCTTGATACATTTTGTGATCATATACTCATCATTCTCTTATTGATTTCTCGACTATGTTTTTCTTTTTTGGCTGTAAAAGGAATCATACCATATCCTGAACCTTATCAGAGTACTTACCAACAACGGCGACTAGGAGCTCTTGGAATTGAATGGCGCCCATCCTCTCTAAGGTTTGCTGTAGGGCCAGATTTCACTCTAGACCCAGATTTCCAAATGCTTCCCATAGTAGATTTGGATACGTTAATTGACCCACTACCAGAGTTTGTTGATGCGATGGACTGGGAACCACCAATTGAGATGCATAGTGACGACAATGATTCAGAATATCATATAACAGAGGATTACTCATCTGGATGGGAGCAAGTAAGTTTAAATTCGGATTCTGATCAGTCAGGAAGCAGCTCTGGGAACAGCGAGGTCGAGGACTCACTCCAAGATGGTCGTCGCAGATCCAAGAGAAAGAAGCAGAAGGTAGAGACGATCTCTCTGCTTAAATTCTTCTGTTATTTTTTTACCTTGAGTTCCGGTAAATCAGCTGGGAAGGTCAATGCCGAATTTTATTTGTGAGGTTGGGTCATATGGTTTTTAACTATATAGCTTTGTTTAATCTTTTTAGGTGGAGATTATGACATCTTCTGGGAGGCGTGTGAAAAGGAAGAATTTGGATCATTGTGATGGTAGTTTAGTTAGGAACCAACATAGTAGGAAGTCAAGGAATGGTAGAAAAGCTAAACGTAAGAAATCCTCATCAAAATCAAGGCCTCAGAGAGCTGCTGCCAGAAATGCACTTCATCTATTCTCTCGAATCACAGGAGCTTCTACTGATGGAGATGTTAATGGCTCTGATCATAATTCATCAGAAAGTGAATCAGCACTGCAAGATTCAAGCTTTGAAAGTGAAGAATCGGATGCATCTTTGCAAAATGGATTGCATGAAAATCTTAAGGGGAAAGAATTATCATTGGATCATGCTCTAGGAGCAGATCAACCTCATCCTGAATCTCATTTAGTTGCTGGAAGCAGGAAGAGATTAATTCTGAAATTGCCAAATCGCGACTCATCTAAATTTGCATCGCATCAAAACATTGGGTTGAAATTTGATGACCAATTTTCTGTAGCAAGCACATCATCCAGAACTTTTCAGAAAGTTGGCCCAAGTAAGTATTCTGAAGAGGATTTTCATGGCGGGCATATAGATCTTCTTGGGGGATGCAAAGATGGCTCAATTACTTGGGTAGGGGCCAGGACTCGCACCTCTAAGAGGTTAAAGATTGGAGAATCTTCGTCAGCAGGTTTATTTTCAGGATCTGGTTTATTTCATGATCAACAAATTCCAACAGAAAATACTGCTAATGACCATTCAACCTTTACGGAAGAGCATAGTCCAGAGCACCTAACTTCCACAATCCAACACCAGGAAGAAAGTTTAGAAGACATTGTCTGTAAGAAAGATATATCTTTTGGGGTTGGTGTACCTGGAAGTTCAGAAAGAGAAGAAATTGTTGATAGACCCTTGGCATTGCACAGGGGAAAGGATGATGGTGCCTCCTCAAGTCAGTGCCATGAGATTTGCAATGGCACAACAATGCCTTCTATTGCCATTAATGGGACTGAGAACGAGCTCACGTTGAAAGAAAATGGTGTTCAAACCCCAACTAAGTTACGTATAAAGTCTATTGCTCTATCTAGAGATAATAGTAATAGTCCCAGAGAAGAAATGGCTACAGATACTGCCACGCCATGGGAAAATACTGGTTTAGAAAATAATTTTGATTTGCCAGTTTCTGCTGATGACAGAATAGACATGCCTTGTTCCGAAAATAAAGATAAAAATGGAGTACTAGAATCAGACGGTCTTGTGAACGGATCTTCATCCAAAACTGAGTTGGAAGGCTCATCGAAATTGGACTCTAATAAAAGGATGTTTACTGCCGTTTATAGAAGGCTAAAGCCTTCAAGATGTCGAAGCAATCCAGAAGGTGATTCCAGTGGTATGGGTCCAAGCACTTCGAATGTCGGAAATAATGATGAAATTCAGGTGCCACAAGAATGTATTCGTAGGGCCAGGTCTATTAGGGTGAGGTCGGCTCCTCGTGATTTAACCCCATCAGTGGGCAACTTTTCGTTTCAAGAACCCCATGACAATTCTGAAGATGCATCAATTGATGTTGCCATGGCTTCTCCAAGCAGAGTTGAAGATAACTCCTCGGAAGAATGGAAAATGTTACGCCGAAGCTCTACTCGATTAAGATCTACAAGAACCAAGAGAAGCAGTAGCTATACTCGTGATAATAGTCCCCCGAGGAAACTGAACCAAAATGGAAGAAGTTCCTGGTTATTGTTGTCTGCACATGAGGAAGGGTCTCGATATATACCTCAACAAGGGGATGATGTCGTGTATTTGCGACAGGTAGATGCATACTTATATTTCGGCTGGCATATTTATTAAATTATTATTACAGCTAAGTGTAATCATCTTGCCTTGTTTACATACAGGGTCATCAGGAGTACATAAATCACATGCACTCGAGGAATCCAGGCCCTTGGGAAACTATTAGGCGCAACATCAGAGCTGTGGAATTTTGTAAGGTTGAGAAACTCGAATATGCAACCCTTCCTGGCTCTGGGGAGAGCTGCTGTAGAATGACTCTTAGATTTGTGGACCCTACTTCTGATGTCAACGGTCAATCTTTTAATCTGACTCTACCAGAAGTTACTGGTTTCCCTGATTTTCTGGTTGAGAAAAGTAGGTATGATGCATCTATGGCAAGAAATTGGACCTCTAGAAGCAAATGTCAAGTATGGTGGAAAAATGAGGGTGAGGAAGATGGGAGTTGGTGGGAAGGTCGAATCATCAACGTGAAGCCCAAGTCTCTTGAGTTTCCAGACAGTCCATGGGAAAAGTATGGTGTAAAGTACAAAAGTGACCCTGAAACACATCATCACAGCCCCTGGGAACTTTATGATTCTAGTACTCACTGGGAACAGCCTCATATTGACGATGGTGTAAGAAAATCGGTTATTAATGCTTTTGCCAAGCTGGAGAAGTCTGGATACAAATCTCAGGTAGAGAAACCCCTTTTCTTGTGGAATAAGCAAAATGATATATTTGAAAATCAGATCTAATGATTTGTAACCCTGTGTAGGATTATTATGGGATTAACAAGTTGAAGCAAGCTTCTCAAAAGACTAAATTCATCAACAGGTATCTCTCTCCATCATTACATCTTGATTCAGTTTCCGTAAACTATTTTTGTTGTATCTACTCATGTATATATAATTGGACATTAAATTCCTTATGACTCAACAGGTTTCCAGTTCCCCTGTCTCTTGAAGTTATTCAATTGAGGTTAGAAAACAATTACTATAGGAGTTTGGATGCTTTGAAGCACGATTTTGAGGTTATGCTGTCGAATGCTGAGTCATATCTTGGAAAGAATGTCGAGCTGTCGTCAAAATTGAGACGCTTGTCGGATTGGTTCCAAAAGATCATATCTTCTTTGTAGTTATACGAAGCACAATTTTGTAGATGATTTAGTCACATCTTACAACAAAAGTTCTTTGGTTCTATTAACATGTACATACCCTCCTCTTCCTCTCTCCCCACCTCTATAATTTTGTTCTTGATTGAGATTCAGATTAGCTAAGCTACAATTCTTTCATGTATAGTTAGTTGAATATTTATTTTGCCCAATTTAAATTATAGTAATATATATATACTCCATTTGTTTGGATCTTGAAATTGAAATTCCTTAATTTATTCATCATATCAAATGCAAATAACTCACAAAGAAAAGAAAAGAAAAGAAAAGATGTATGGATGGATTATTTTATCCCAAACAAACCCTTTCCCAAAACCCAATCTTGGATCATAAGCTGAGAATGCAAAGGCTGATCAGTAGGCACAAGATGACCAGCGTTCAACACTACAACATGGCTAAACTTGTCCCAGTTTTGAACATAACCAGCAAGCAAACCATCCACCCTCCACACTTGTCTCTCCGCCTCCAAGAACCCCTTTACGCCCTCCCACTTCATCTCCTTGACCCAAGAAAGCGTCGAAACCACGCCGTCCCTCAGGTCAGTCTGCCCCTGGTACAGCAACACCCTGGTCCTGCTCACCAGGAACTCCACCATAGGCCTCACGCTCTTCATTATGTCCTCGTGCAGCGCATCCGCCACCACGCTGCTGCACAGCTGGAATGTAATATTCTCATCACTCACCCCCAGCGCCTTCTTCACCCCGGCCTCGTTCAGGAGCCTCACCACCACCCTGTTAGGGTAAGGGGCCAGCCTCCTGAAGTCGTACAGCGTGGCCAGCCCGCTCATGTTTGTCAGTGTTGCCAGTACCTCGGCTCTTGCATCCGCCGCCTCCTTCCACTTCCGACTTCGGATGAATCGAGCTGTCTTCACCTGCATTTTTTCCACCAGGGATGCTTGCTTTTCATTGATCAATCCCAGCTGGTAAGCGTTGGCAGCATGTGTTTGGACTTGGATCTCCGGGTCAGTCAATCCATTTCCGATGGCGATCCCGGCCAGGTTAATGACTCTATCCTCCGCGTTTCTCTTTAAAATGTAGTAGCCTAAAGCCGGGAGATATTTTCCGGCGTAGCTCTCACCGGTGAGGTAGATAGGCCGATTTTCAAAAGATTTTTCTAGGGATATAAATTTCTTGATCGCGATGAAAAGGTGTTTAGCTACTTCGTTTTGGTTACGGGGTATTTCATCTGGTGTAGCAGCTATGCTGAAGCCGGTGCCTATTGGATTGTCTAGAAAAAGTAGGCCAAAGATTTTGTTCCAAGAGCTTGGATTGGGCTTGAGGTTTAGGTCTTGGTTTACGAGCCATGGGCCGAGCTCGAACAAGTTTGCAAGCATCGAGGAGCAGCCGGGACCACCTTGGAGCCAGATCAAGATCGGAGTTTGTGAAATTGGTGTCTTTTTGGGAGGGGTTTGAGCTTCGTAGTACGTGTAGAAAATTGCGGAACCGGTGGTGGAGTTGACAGTTAAGTAGCCAGATTTTGTGGGGAGGGCTTCCTTGGGGTAGGAGGTGGCGGTGGTGGTGGCAATGAGGAGGAGGAGGAGAAGTGGTGGTGGTGGAGAAGCCATGGTTAATTGTGAGGTGGATTCAAGTGTGAAGTTTGGTCTAATATATATATACACCATGTTAAGAAGAAAGAGCGAATTCATTTGACTTGTTCTTGCTAGCTTTATTTAATAGTAAATGCTTTCATTTTCATTTTCTTTATTAATTTCAACTGCCTTGCCCTTGAGTAGGCTTTGAAAATTTGCCTTCATGCATGCTTTATGATTTGCTTTGACTATATTTAACTTGATTAAATTGATCGAATTGAAAATGTAGGTCATGTGCATGATACAGCTGAACATTGAAAATAGTGCCAATCCCCAATGAAACAAAGTCGTTGATTTTATGTTTGAAAAATACTACTCCTTCCACGTCTGGCTTCACTTGACTTCTTTTTTTTTTTTTTTTTTTTTTTTTAAATCGGGATGTTTCATTTCAATTGACATGTTTCCTAAAATAGAAAGAATTAACACTTACTTTTGGAATTCCGTGCACTCTAATGGATCTTGCTCACTTTAAATAGCTACTCGCACCAACTATCAATCATGTACTACCTCCATCCCACCATATTAGTCCATATTGGGATTGACACAATAGTCAATACAAAGAGGAATATGTGGTTGTAATTCATTTTGAGGAGAGAGAGTTAATTGTGGCCACACATTCTTTGCCATTTTTAGAAAGTGGACTAATAGATGAGATGTACCAAAAAGGAAATGTGGACTAATATAATGGGGTGGAGGTAGTATATGAATAAGTGCGCTCGACATTGTGCTGGGTGAAAAACACCAATAATAGACCAGGCCATTATAATATTGGGAGAGTTGGTGAGGTAGCATATATATAGACGACTGTAGTGAATTAAATAAAACTGACAAAGTTTAAGTAGACTAATTTAAACTTGCAATCATGCTTGCTATTAGTCAACAAATTATATATGGTCAACTTTAAATACAAAGATTAGAAGCGAGAAAATTAAAGGTTGTCGGCTAACCAACTTTTGTCCTATCTTTACCTCATTATTAACTCGAAGATAGCTTTGGATAAATTAATTTGCATGGAAAAACCACACATTATTCTTGTAATAGGAGTATTATATATGTATCAGTTGGCAAAAATAAAATCATGGTTTTGAAGTTGACCTAGCCTGCAAATTGAAAAGATGCATGTATGTGGTGGGATTTGGCTCGTGGACCATGCACTCATTTTTCTAGGAAAACAAATCCATCCCAACTTCCCAACTTCCGTTGTCGGCTGAATCATTAATGGTGGAGGCAGAGAGAGAGAGAGAGAGAGGGAGGGAGGTTGACATTTCTGCAATTGTTGACTGCCTTTTAATTTAAGGGCCGGGGGGCAAAAAATAACGGCTTCAATCCAAATGCTTAGTCACCAAAAATATATGATGCTATATATATATGCTAATTAATTAGTAATCACTGCTAGTATAAAACTGGTGCAATTCAAACAAACCTGAATTATAATATAATATGCATCGATCTTTATTTGGAGAAGATGTTTCTCATTCCATTACACAATGAGAAATATAGATGCAGTAATCCCAAATCTGACTAAATTGCATACAAAGAACGTGTCCGATGAGAGTTGAAATACTACAATACCCCCGCAAGAAGATTTGCAGCAGTGGATATGGCAGCTCCTGTTATAACACACTGCACTATCTTTTCATGGGAGCTGTTGTCTAGTGTCATCGCCAGCGCCCCTCCGGTGAGGGCCCCGGCCAACGCACTATTTTTCTGCATTAATTGCGCAAACATAAATAAAAATCATTTCCATATATGTCTAGGGAAAAAGTGAAGATTAATCATATACTATACCCAATCGTGGATGCCCCTAGCCTCTTTCAGCCCGTAGGCGAGCCCAGAGTACACACCAGCTACCATACCCCATTGCAGAGTTTCCTTCCCAGTCCTCATCACCTGCACCACATTAATTTGCAGATCAAAAACATTGTTTGATCGACTGAATTTTAAATACTATGAATACGTACATTGCATGACTAGCTAGCTAGTAATAGTATATATGTACAAGAATCCATCTACTATCAATATATAGATATATGCATGTCACATTGCAAGATATATATTCAGACTTACCAATGCCTCAACTGGTTTTTGTTGGTTAGTTTCCCCTGCACATAATCAACAACTATAAGAAAATTTCATGTGAAAGCATCGTTAACCTAGTAAGAAATTACTCTTAATATATACATCAAGTCGAAAATAAAATATTGAAATGAAATGCACAAATCAATATAGTGCAGAAATCACAAGAAGAAATTAATATATTCTTCAATTAATCATCAAGTCAACGTCCACAGTAAATTTTCATTGCATTAAAATTCCAAAAATTAAATCTTTACCTCTGAAGCCCCGCAGCTTTTGTGCCTTGAGAGAACCAATGTCGTTTCCATTGCAACCTGATGAATCAAACGATACATCAAACACTACAAAAGATCTAATTATGTATAGGAATATCCTATATATATATATATCCAAAAGTGGAAACCAACCTTCCACAGCAGTGAAATATGCTTCCTTCGATAAAGCTTGAACTGCCCCAATCTGCAGTAGTTAAGAACGCTGCATATTAAAAGAACGCATGCAAGCTCAAAGCTTGTTTCACAAGTACGTGTTTCGTCCATACTCCACTATAAACACACTCATTGCAAAATTTTAAAATTTGGCTTTTTTTTTTTTTTTTTTTTTTTTTTTTTTTTTTTTTTGTGAAAGATAAAAGTTTACCCCAGCAGCTCGGATGAAACAGTCGGCTATGCGATTGAGAAGAGGGTGGCCAAGATCAAAGAAAACATCCTTCTCAAAATTCCTCAGCTCATCGAGAAATGATCGAGTCTCTAAATTCTTCCTCTCAAACATGTCTGGTTCCTTTTCTTATCTTTTTTGTTTGTTCAAGTATTGATTAAAGATCTTCGTAGCTCGGGAAGAAGCGGGCTTGGAGCATTTGTGAGGAGGAGACTGACAGCTGGGACCAAGACACGTGGCAGCTGGATGCGATGTTTGTGGCGATCCTTTTGAATACGAGCCACGTTTTGATTGAATAGGGATTGGAGAGTACTATAATTTTAGTTTGTTTACGCTGTATAACGGAGTATAAATATTATCAATTTTGTATTTTCTAATTTGGAAAGAAGATAATGGCGATGCGTAAAAATTGCACTCAAACTATTACATTTAGTTTGACAAATTTGTATTTTGTAACTATGACATTTTCTATTGTCTGGTAATTCATATGTGACAATCAAATCTAGTATATACTTGCAACCAGTGGCGGATGCAGGATTTTTGATAAGGGGTGTCAAAGTTATAAAAAAAAAAAAAAAAAAAATTGTAATAAAACATACTATTCGCATAAATTATAAGAAGTTAGCATAATACATAATTGATCCTCCGGAGCGATAGCAATCTGGTAATAGCCTGACAAACCATCAAGAAAACAATAAAAATCTTGCCTAGCTAATTTATCTAACATTTTATCAATGAAGGGGAGGGGAAGTGGTCCTTTTTGGTGGAAGCGTTGAGCTTCCTATAATCAATGCACATCCTCCAACCGGTAACTGGGCGGGAGGCGACCAACTCATCCTTCTCATTCCTCGTCACCATAATTCTTCCCTTCTTCGGGATGACGTGCACCGGGCTGACCCACTCACTATCGGCAATGTCATAATTAATGCCCTCCACCAATAGCTTATAGATCTCCTTGCGCACGACCTCCATGAGCATCGGGTTAAGCCTCCTTTGACCGTCTCGTTTGGGGCGAGCGCCGTCTTCAAGGTTGATCTGGTGCATGCAAGTGGTCGGGCTTATTCCTCGTATGTCCGCCAAGCTCCATCCAAAAGTGAGCTTGTTCTCCTTGAGTATGCCCACCAATGCTCCTTCCTCTGCAAGAGAATAACCTCTAATTCAATACAATACATCAATCGGTTGAAGTACGTACGAAAATCATTGAGTTTTAAGTCAGTTATAGTGGTTTTCTTCTCGATTAAGCAAAAGAGACTTCAATCGAGGTTATGAGCTCAAATGCTTTTGAAATGAACGAGTAAGCTTCAATTTCATGTTCTAATATAAGAAATGAAGTAATCGAGTATAATAAAGGCTTGGAAAGCACGGTTTGAACTACCATAATCGAAGAACGTAAGGTAATCGGTCAACCGAAGCTATCTTGAGCTTCCGGAGTCAACAGATGGTCGAACGACCTCGAATTCGATGCGCTCTTCATGAATAACCTCTAATTCAATACAATATATCAATCGGTTGAAGTACGTATGAGAATCATTGAGTTTTAAGTCAGTTATAGTGGTTATGAGCTCAAATGCTTTTGAAATCAACGAGTAAGCTTCAATTTCATGTTCTAATATAAGAAATGAAGTAATCGAGCATGATAAAGGCTTGGAAAGCACGGTTTGAACTACCAAAATCGAAGAACGTAAGGTAATCGGTCAACCGATGCTATCTTGAGCTTCCGGAGTCAACAGATGGTCGAACGACCTCGAATTCGATGCGCTCTTCATGAATAACCTCTATTTCAATACAATACATAAATCGGTTGAAGTACGCACGAGAATCATTGAGTTTTAAGTCAGTTATAGTGGTTTTCTTCTCGATTAAGCAAAAGAGATTTCAATCAAGGTTATGAGCTCAAATGCTTTTGAAATCAACGAGTAAGCTTCAATTTCATGTTCTAATATAATAAATGAAGTAATCGAGCATGATAAAGGCTTGGAAAGCACGGTTTGAACTACCAAAATCGAAGAACGTAAGGTAATCGGTCAACCGATGCAATCTTGAGCTTCCGGAGTCAACAGATGGTCAAACGACCCCAAATTCGATGCGCTCTTCATGAATAACCTCTAATTCAATACAATACATCAATCGGTTGAAGTACTTACGAGAATCATTGAGTTTTAAGTCAGTTATAGTGGTTTTCTTCTCGATTAAGCAAAAGAAATTTCAATCGAGGTTATGAGCTCAAATGCTTTTGAAATCAACGAGTACGCTTCAATTTCATGTTCTAATATAAGAAATGAAGTAATCGAGCATGATAAAGGCTCGGAAAGCACGGTTTGAACTACCAAAATCGAAGAACGTAAGGTAATCGGTCAACCGATGCTATCTTGAGCTTTCGGAGTCAACAAAACGACCTCGAATTCGATGCGCTCTTCATGAATAACCTCTAATTCAATACAATATATCAATCGGTTGAAGTACGTACGAGAATCATTGAGTTTTAAGTCAGTTATAGTGGTTTTCTTCTCGAATAAGCAAAAGAGACTTCAATCGAGGTTATGAGCTCAAATGCTTTTGAAATCAGCGAGTAAGCTTTAATTTCTTGTTCTAGTATAAGAAATGAAGTAATCGAGCATGATAAAGGCTTGGAAAGCACGGTTTGAACTACCAAAATCGAAGAACGTAAGGTAATCGGTCAACCGATGCTATCTTGAGCTTCCGGAGTCAACAGATGGTCGAACTACCTCGAATTCGATGCGCTCTTCATGAATAACCTCTAATTCAATACAATATGTCAATCGGTTGAAGTACGTACGAGAATCATTGAGTTTTAAGTCAGTTATAGAGGTTTTCTTCTCGATTAAGCAAAAGAGACTTCAATCGAGGTTATGAGCTCAAATGCTTTTGAAATCAACGAGTAAGCTTCAATTTCATGTTCTAATATAAGAAATGAAGTAATCGAGCATGATAAAGGCTTGGAAAGCACGGTTTGAACTACCAAAATCGAAGAACGTAAGGTAATCGGTCAACCGATGCTATCTTGAGCTTCCGGAGTCAACAGATGGTCGAACGACTTCGAATTCGATGCGCTCTTCATGAATAACCTCTAATTCAATACAATACATCAATAGGTTGAAGTACGTACGAGAATCATTGAGTTTTAAGTCAGTTATAGTGGTTTTCTTCTCGATTAAGCAAAAGAGACTTCAATCGAGGTTATGAGCTCAAATGCTTTTGAAATCAACTAGTATGCTTCAATTTCACGTTCTAATATAAGAAATGAAGTAATCGAGCATGATAAAGGCTTGGAAAGCACGGTTTGAACTACCAAAATCGAAGAACGTAAGGTAATCGGTCAACCGATGCTATCTTGAGCTTTCGGAGTCAATAGATGGTCGAACGACCTTGAATTCGATGCGCTCTTCATGAATAACCTCTAATTCAATACAATACATCAATCGGTTGAAGTACGTACGAGAATCATTGAGTTTTAAGTCAGTTATAGTGGTTTTCTTCTCGAATAAGCAAAAGAGACTTCAATCGAGGTTATGAGCTCAAATGCTTTTGAAATGAACGAGTAAGCTTCAATTTCATGTTCTAATATAAGAAATGAAGTAATCGAGTGTGATAATGGCTTGGAAAGCACGGTTTGAACTACCATAATCGAAGAACGTAAGGTAATCGGTCAACCGAAGCTATCTTGAGCTTCCGGAGTCAACAGATGGTCGAACGACCTCGAATTCGATGCGCTCTTCATGAATAACCTCTAATTCAATACATTATATCAATCGGTTGAAGTACGTATGAGAATCATTGAGTTTTAAGTCAGTTATAGTGGTTTTGAGCTCAAATGCTTTTGAAATCAACGAGTAAGCTTCAATTTCATGTTCTAATATAAGAAATGAAGTAATCGAGCATCATAAAGGCTTGGAAAGCACGGTTTGAACTACCAAAATGGAAGAACGTAAGGTAATCGGTCAACCGATGCTATCTTGAGCTTTCGGAGTCAACAGATGGTTGAACGACCTCGAATTCGATGCGCTCTTCATGAATAACCTCTAATTCAATACAATACATCAATCGGTTGAAGTACATACGAGAATCATTGAGTTTTAAGTCAGTTATAGTGGTTTTCTTCTCGATTAAGCAAAAGAAATTTCAATCGAGGTTATGAGCTCAAATGCTTTTGAAATCAACGAGTACGCTTCAATTTCATGTTCTAATATAAGAAATGAAGTAATCGAGCATGATAAAGGCTTGGAAAGCACGATTTGAACTACCAAAATCGAAGAACGTAAGGTAATCGGTCAACCGATGCTATCTTGAGCTTTCGGAGTCAACAAATGGTCGAACGACCTCGAATTCGATGCGCTCTTCATGAATAACCTCTAATTCAATACAATATTTCAATCGGTTGAAGTACGTACGAGAATCATTGAGTTTTAAGTCAGTTATAGTGGTTTTCTTCTCGAATAAGCAAAAGAGACTTCAATCGAGGTTATGAGCTCAAATGCTTTTGAAATCAGCGAGTAAGCTTTAATTTCTTGTTCTAGTATAAGAAATGAAGTAACCGAGCATGATAAAGGCTTGGAAAGCACGGTTTGAACTACCAAAATCGAAGAACGTAAGGTAATCGGTCAACCGATGCTATCTTGAGCTTCCGTAGTCAACAGATGGTCGAACTACCTCGAATTCGATGCGCTCTTCATGAATAACCTCTAATTCAATACATTATATCATTCGGTTGAAGTACGTACGAGAATCATTGAGTTTTAAGTCATTTATACGTTGCCTATCGAGGAACGGAATACTACAAAATCTTCGGCCTTCGCCAAGCCTTCTCCGAGGATTCAAGTATCGAGAAGGAAGCTGCAATGCTGCAGTTTGTCGGAGTTTATGGCTTCAAGGCCTTGTTAAACAAGGCAAAGTACTAGGAGCTGCTTGATGCAGCTGTGAAGCGTGCCTACCCGGACGCTGAGCTCCCAGAAAGGAAGCTCTCAGATTTTGAGCTGAAGCTTGTGGAGAAGCACGAGGAGCTATCGACAAAGAATTAAGAGATTCTCGACTTCCAAGGAGCAATAAGGAGGAAGAACGAGGAGATTGCAGGAGAAGGAAAATGTGGAGAGTTAGAAGAGAAATCTGACTGAGATGAAGGAGGAGCTAGATGGAAACCTCGAGGAAGAGAAGAAGAGAACGGAGGATGCCAAGCTTAGGCTTGAGGAAGAGCGAACCAGACTCAAATCGATGAACTCCAAGCTGGTCGCTTTGGAGGAGAAGCTGAAGAAGGCAGAACAGGAGAAGGCCTCGCTTGTGCGAAGGCACAAGGAGGACATAGCAAAGATCAACCTAGCTCTCGAAAATAAGGAAAGTGAACGTGCGAAGAAGGAGGGTGAACTCATATCGCTACAGAGCGAACTCACCCGTACAAAACTGGCAAAGACTACTCTGGAGCAGGAAAAGGCCATTATCCAGAGCAAGTACGAGGAAGACTTGAGCGAACTGGAGAGCCGTAGAAAGGATGCAAGGAA
The DNA here is from genome assembly GCA_029379335.1 of Thymus mandschuricus. Classification (NCBI taxonomy): domain Eukaryota; kingdom Viridiplantae; phylum Streptophyta; class Magnoliopsida; order Lamiales; family Lamiaceae; genus Thymus; species Thymus mandschuricus. Next base: position 24,106 of record JAQSCN010000074.1, read on the forward strand.
ATTTGATCTTAAGCATGCCAAGCTTGATGTCACTATCGCTGAAACAAACACTCAAGCTGAACAACTCTCTCAGCGTATTGCTGCTGCTGCCATCCTCCACACCAACCTCAATAACCGAGAAAGGGCACTTGCCATCTGTGAAGCGGAGCTCGCCGCTTCACTTAACTTTTCTGATCTCGTTTTGCAGGAAAAATCTAAGCAGATCAGAGCGGAGATTGAAGCTGAGCTTGAAGCTCGCTTCAAAGCAGTCGAGCCGCTAGAAAACTTGATGGCAGAGCTCGCACGAAAGGAGAAGGCACTGGTTGAGCGAGAGAATCAGTGTGCCTATTTGCTCGAGGAAGTATCGGAGAAGACGACAGAGATAGTGCTTGCCAAAGAAAATCTTTTTGCGGAGCGCACTGATGGAATGCTCAGGGCAATGATGAATGAATTCGCTAGCCTCCGCCGTGCCATCGACGAAAAAGCTATAGTTCCTGTTCCCTCTGGCAAAGTTGATGACGCCAAATAGGGGGAAGGGAAAAAGTCTGAAGCTAAGGGGGAAGGGAAGAAAGGAGGAGAGAAGGAAGGAGAAGAGGAGGAAGTAGAAAAGGCAAATGGAAAAGGCGTAGTGGTTTATCAGGAGAAGCCGAAGCTGCTCGCTTCATCTATGTCTGCACACAAAGCCAGAACATCCACTCATGTTGCACAGCAAATTGAAGCCGATGCTGTTTTTGCTACCACTCTGGAGATGCAGCAAGCATTTGAGCTGATGGAGATGGGAGTTACTGTAATTCCACAGATTCAGCCGCTTCAGAAAATGCCAGCCCAAGCGGCTCCCTCAACATCTACTCAAGCACTCGATCTCTCCGCACCTCCTACTGCTGAGAAAAAGAAATCTACGCCACCACCAAAATCAGCACCAACAAAGACACAACCTAAGCGAGCCGCTCCTGCAGAGAAAGAGGCAGATCCTGCGGCTAAGCGCCAGAAGATCAAAGAGAGCCTAACTGCCAAAGCTTCTCGCTTGGAACAAAAGAAAAAGGAGGAGGAGGAAAAGAAGAGAAACACCGAAAGGAACGAGGCGGTCAGAGTTGCCTGCATGAAGAAGGTCGAAGAGAGAGCCCTTGCACTGCTTGAAGAGAACTTGCTGATCCAATCATGCCTTCTGCGCTGTGAATACATACCATTCACCCCAATGAATCTGAGGTATGTGCCATAGATGCAGATCTCAATGCATGCAAGAAGACCATAAATGAGATGGTGGAGTCTAAGAGGTACACACCAGGAAAGAGATAGACTTCATCAGGAAGCTGATCAATTCAAGAGCTCCAACCTTTAACTCTGGGCAGAGCGAAAGGGTCAATCGGATGATACAGGAGATGACATGCAGGTCGTTTGAAGAGATTGAGGAAAGGAGAGCGAATCATCCCGATGCTTGCTTCATCGAAGACTTCATCTCCGACGAGCTGAAGGAGGCATGGAATGAATGCCGAGTCAAATTTATCAAAGCTTATTACTACTGAAAGTAGTCCCTTTCCAAGACACCACTTCCAAGCTCGATGCTCTGAACAAATTCATGGTGTTGAAGTATGATCCGCTTCGAAGGAAGATTTTCATTGAAGCAGAGCTTGCCGAGCCGAAGAAGAAGATTATTAAAGTCCCAGAGAAGATTCAGTTTCCTATGCCCAGAATTCCGAACTCAGATATTCCCAATCGAAGAATTCTTGAGGCTGAGATTGATGAAGCCTTGGAGTTTGAAAGCATGCACAGAGAGAGCACATAAACTCCCAAGTCTATAAAGCCTAAGGTTTATGCAGCATACTATACTGACAAACCTTGAACTGTTTTTGTGCTACGCTTGATTCATCTATCTCAATTTACTTTTCTGTCAAGCGTGTCTCTCTTACATTAAAGTATTTATATGCTTTATGTGATTTATCCTTATGCTACAAAACTCACACGATAACCATAAGAACTTAAAAAAAAAAAATGGATAAGGCTGAGAAGGATTCAGTCGCTTGAAGTTCTTACAGTGGTTAGAATGATGGGTTTTAGCATCATCAAAAAGGGGGAAATTGTTGGGAATTGTTAAGGATTCATGTGTTAAGGGGGAACTTAACGGGACGCTTTAAATGAATATATTATATGTTTATGATTAGATCCCAAAACCCTCTATGTAATCCTATTCCCAAGCGACCCTATTTTGATTAGATAGGTTAGAATTTTTCAAGCCTATAAATGTTAGGAAGGCTTAATTTTGCTTTAGACGCTTAGGTTTTTAGACTGCAGATTTTCAAGTGAAGGCCACTCACTTGAGTGTGTTTTGAAGTGAAGCGAGTCTGGCGAAGCGAAGCGAAGCGAGCGCTACAATAAAGTCAAGCGAGTCAACGCACTCTAAAGCGGACGCTCAAGAAACTAAAGCGAAGTGAGCCACTTTCTAACCGAAAGCGACAGGTCAAGTTTCCCGCCCCATTCAAACTCGAAGTTCAAATTCAAGTCAAGTGAAGATCAAGCCATTAATTGCGGATCTCCACGTGGCACACGAAGAATGGAGCACGGGAGTTGACTGCCAGACCGACAGAGCCGCCGCTACAGTACTGGACGCTCCAGCTACTGTTGAACTTGGCTCTTAGCCATTTTCGGCAAAGAGACAAAGCGCACGTCTGAAAAGCTGCAGGTCAAAGGCAAGTATTGTCAAGTGTGGAGGGACAAAGCCACCAACCTTCAACGGCTCCAGTCCAAATCTCCCACTATAAATAGTGAAGGCCAGAGACGGAGAAGTGTAGAACACTACCTGAGATTTCAGCTCATACAGCAAACAAGCATTCACAACCTTCGAGCAAATTCTTCGAGTTCTTGTCTAAGTGTTCTCCAAGCTTCAATAACATCGAAGCTTGTCTCCGCAACCTTCACTCTCTCAGATTCTAAGCCTATATATACATCCAAGCTTAGAGAAGAACTCTACCCTTTGCACTTAAACTGTAAAGAGTTCTTCACTTAGAGAGTTTTCAAACCAAAACCCTAAACCCTTGTTTTGTCAAGTTGATAGGTTTTGTGTGTTGTTGAAAGGTTGTCTTGTAAAGATCTAAGGTTCTACTCTCCTCAATAGTAGAAACCTCGATCGTAGAGTGTAGATCCAAGCTAGTACTTTCCTCGATTGTGCGAAGCTCGATCTTAGCTAGATTAGTGGAGAACCCGCAATCTCCCGGTTGTTGTGTTTTGGATCCAAGCGAGTGAAGCTCGATCCAAGTCAGGTTTTTGGGGAACCCGTAATCCTCAAGATTCTCAGTGAAAAGAATCTGTTGCTTCGCAAGCAACAAAGTGGACGTAGGTGTTTTATCACCGAACCACTCTAAATTCTGGTGTCTTATTTCCTTACTTAAGCTTTCAATACTTTACTGCTTTGATTATCATATTGCATGTGCATCTAAACAAACTCAAACAAAGCTTTTAATTACCCAGGAAAGACCAGCTCACCTAATTCCGCATTTGCAAGCGAGTCACTCTGTGATCAAGCGCACGCTTAGGTCCAGAGTTAAGCTTATACTGTAGATCAAGCTTCGGCTAGGTCTTAAGTCTTAAAGCGACCCGATTTCTTGCTACTCTGAGTAAAGTTGAAAAAAAGTTGAAAAACTTCTATCACACGTATTAACCCCCCCCCCCCCCCCCCCCCCCCCACGTGTGATCCTCTTTACAAACCGGGACCAACAGACAATAATTGCCGATCAAAGTCTGGAGGAAAGAGCAAACCCAAGAAAGATGAACACTTAATCCAGTGCTGGAATTTTCAGGAGTTCGGTCACTATAGGAACCGGAGTAAATCACCCAAGAAAAACAACAATGGACATAATGAGAAGCAGAAAACAAACGCCACTACAGAGGATATTGGAGATGCATTGGTCTTACATGTCAGTAGTCCACTTGAGTCATGGGTGCTGTATTCTAGAGCATCATTCCATTCATGTATTGATGCCAGGATAATGGAGAACTATGTGGTAGGCGAATTCGGACAAGTCTACCTTGCTGATGATGAGCCTCTAAAGATCGTGGGAATGGGAGATGTCCGGATATCCACACAAAACGATTTGATGTTGAAGTTAAATGGTGTGAGGCACATCCTAGGATTGAAAGAAACCTACTTTCAATCGGGCAACTTGATGTAGAGGGATAGTCAGTGACTTTCGGTAGTAACGGTTTGAAGATTAGCAGAAGAGCCATGATAGTGGTGAAGGGGGAAAAGGAGGGTGCGTTGTATATGATAACTAACTCCAAGGAATGCATTAATCTTGTAGAAACTACAAACGTTGATATTTGGCACTGCCGGTTGGGTCACATGAGCAAAAAAGGGATGAAGGTAATGCATTCGAAAGGGAGACTTTCAAGGCTTAAATTAGTAGAAATTGGCCTATGCGAGGACTGCGTATTCGGGAAATAGAGAAGGGTGAGTTTCTCGAGAGATAGCAGAGACCTAAAGGCAAAACATCTTGAGTTCGTGCATAACGACCTATGGGGGACTAGCACCCGTGAAGTCCTTTGGTGGTTCGAAGTACTACATGACCTTCATTGAGGACTCCACTCGAAAGGTATGGGTTTATTTTCTTAAAAATAAATTTGATGTATTTGATGCTTTCAGGAAGTGGAAAGCCCTTGTATAAAATGAAACAGGGCTAAAAGTGAAGTGTCTTAGTTTTGACAATGGAGGAGAATATGCACTTTGAGAGTTTAAGGATTATTGTGTTGAGAATGGAATGCGCATAGAGAAGACTGTAGTGGAACTCCTCATCGGAATGGAGTGGCATAATGAATGAATAGAACATATGAGCGAGCTAGATGCATGAGGCCGAAGAGTGGATTACCAAACACGTTCTAGGTAGATGCAGTAAACACAGCAGCATGCCTGATCAACAGAGGTCCATCAGCTCCATTAGAAAACAAAATACCTGAGAAAGTGTGGATGAGGAAAGAGGTAAATCTGTCTCACTTGCGTATCTTTGATTGTTGCTTATGCTCATTTCAGTTATGTTAATATAAGTAAATTAGATGTCAAATCTGTTAAGTGTCATTCATTGGTTATGGTGGTGATGAGTTTGGTTATAGACTTTGGGATGAGAATAACCGTAAGATTATTCACATTAGAGATATAGTTTTCAATGAACAGATGATGTACAAGAACATATTGGAGGCATCAAAATCTGACAAAATCAAAGCCCATGAGGTTGAGTTACACATCTCAAACTAGAGTAGGAGCAATGAGAGTCAGAATGAAGGAGGGGTTCTTGTTGGAGAATCTGTTGCAGAGACCAGTTAGAGAGCGACGTGAACCTGATAGGTATTTGCCATCTAATTACTATCTGTTACTTACTGACGGCGGTGAACCTAAATGTTATATAAAGGCAGTGCAGGGTGTAGATAGGTGAAAGGGGAGAATTGCCGTGGATGATGAGTTAGCATCTATTCGCTTGAACGGTACCTGAGAAATTAATGAGCTCCCAAAGGGCAGAAAGATTTGCACTGTAAGTTAGTCTATCGAATCAAGAATGGGGCTGATGGTAGCAAACACTACAAAGCTCGGTTGGTTGTCAAAGGGTTCGAGCAACGCCATGGTGTTGATTGTACTGATATTTTTGCTCCTTTGTGAAACTAACCACCATTAGATTGATGTTGGGTATGGTAGCTGCAGAGAACCTACTATTGCATCTGATGGATGTGATGGCGGCATTCTTCCATGGTGACTTGAAGGAGGATTTATACATAACACAACCTGAGGGGTTCGTAGCAAAGGGAAAGGAGAAACTTGTGTGCAAGTTGAAGAAGAGCTTGTATGGCTTGAAACAAGCTCTAAAGCAGTGTTACTTAAAGTTTCACAATTTCATGTTGGAGATTTGTTACCAGAGATGCCACAGGCACCATTGTTGCTACTACAAGAGGTTTGACAATAGCTTTCTTAATCTCTTGTTCTATATTGATGACATGTTGCTCGTAGGACGTGATGCAAGTGAAGTGGATAAGTTGAAGAAGTAATTGTCAGCACAATTCTCCATGAAGGATCTTGGAGAGGCAAAGTAGATTTTGTGCATGAGAATCGAACGTGACAATGCGACAGAAAGTGTACATCATTCGTAGGCTAATTACATACAGAAGGTCCTAAAAAGATTCAATATGGTGGAGTCTAAGCCTGTGAGTATCCCATTAGGCAATCAGTTCAAGCTTTTGAGGAAAGAGTCGTCGAAGTGCAAGGAGGCACATGCCCATATGATGAAGGTTATGTATGCTTTAGTGATTTGCAACATCATGTATGTCATGGTGTGTACGAGACCATAGATTGCTCATGCAGTGGGAGTGAGCCGGTTCATGGGTGATCCGGGCAAGCAGCACTGGGACGGTTAAGTGGGTCTTGCGATACTTGAGAGGTACCATAAATAAGGTTTTGTATTTTAATGGCAAGAGTATGGAGTTGTTGGGTTATGTAGGTGCAGACTTAACATCGAATGATCTCGATAGGAGAAGAAGTACTACCGGGTATGTCTTTACTTATCATGGACTTTTAAGATTGAAAAGGTTGTTGCATTATCTACTACAGAGGCAGAGTATGTAGTTGTGACAGAGGTAAGTAAGGAGATGGTGTGGATGCAAAATTTCTTAGGTGAACTAGTAAAGGTGCATTGGAATAACACTCTTTTCAGTGATAGTCACAGGGCTATATTTCTGGTGAAGAATTCAGCGTTTCACTCAAGAACAAAGCACATTGATTTAAAGTATCATTACATTCATCACCTTGTGGAAAAGAAGATATTGAAGCTTATGAAGATCCTTGGAAGTGAGTAGACATGTTTACTAAGGTGGTGACTTTAGAGAAGTTGAAGTTATGCGTAGCTTCAATTGGCCTTGGAACTTGAAGATAAGGTTAGATGGTGCCAAGCGAATACAGGAGGAGAACCAAGAAGATATGATTGCATGGAGGATCCAGTCTCTAAGTGGGCGATTGTTGTGATGTGGAGTCTGACTTATATTTAAGCCCAGATATTAAGGCCCAATTAATCCTAATTAGTTTAGGATTAGAGATCCTAGTTGGTTTAGGGTTAGGGTTCAATGCTATTAGTATAAATAGGTTGCCTACTCCTTGTATTCTATATATGGAAATTAGTGAGAAATTCCTGACTTGGCATCGCCCCTAGACGTAGCCGTGAAACGAACTGGGTGAAAAAAATCTATTGTTCTTTTTATCTTTCGTGACTGTGTGTGTGCGTTTTTCCTAACAGAAATCACTGTTGCACGAAAGGATAAACACAAATAGAAGGAGAACGGATGCGGATAAGAAGAAGAAGAAGCAACATCTTTGAAGAGGAAGAACGACGCTCATGTATTGTAGAATAAATGGAAATTAGGACTTCTTTCATTTTTCTCATTTTATTTTGTTATCTTCATTTTTTTTTTTTTTTTGTAAATCACTAATTTCTACTCTATTTTTTGTATTTATTAAACTCAAATTAGGCTAAATTAATACTTATGTTTAATTTTAGTCATTAATAGGGGGCTATACATATGGTATTAATTTTGTTTTGTTTGATGTAATGTCAAAATTAATTAATTTGAGGTATATATTATTAATTTTGTTTAATGTAAGGTAGTAAGTATTAATTTGGAGTAGTTAGTATTTTGTATGTAACTTTTAAATTACATAAACACAATAAACTCACACATATACATATGAGGTTACTCAAATCCCTACTTTATGGTTGGACGAGAAGCGTCTTACTAACTGTGTTGTTTGTACTTTTGTTATCCATAAACGAATTATATGAAAATATATGTTTATACAAATTTTGTACTTAATCTGAATATCACAAACCTATGAAAGTTATATATATATATATATAATATAGCGAAGAGATCACATACAAAAGACAGGTTCCGTAAGAAATGAGAAGTGATCTGGACCATTGATCTGTGTGATCTACGGTGTAGATTAACTGGTGCATTATGATTTTACTGAAAATGCATTATGATTGTATATATATGCATATAATGGATTGTGCATTATAGTTATGTATATCATGCATTATAAATTATGCATAAAATGCATCATTTTTTATTTTTTACGATAAACCTATTTTGTACAGGATCTCACCCATATCCATATATATATATATATATATATATATATATATATATATATATATATATATAATTCTAAAAGCTTAAAACAAAAAGAAATAGAAGTTTTAGAACCCTTCGTGTTTTCTAAAGAACTTGATAAATTAACAAAAACAATAAAAAATTTAGATTTAGGTCCTACTGGAAAACTTAGAAAAGAAGTTACTCCACCTATTTACAAACATTGGAAAGCTAAAAAATGAATAATTTTATGGGAAGGTCTAGAACTATACAAGAAGGAAGAAGTAGTACTTCAAATATAAATGACATAGTTTCAAATTCATTTTTTAATAAAATAACTACAATAAGAGGATCTGGAAGTAATTCTTCAGAAGATATTATTCAAATTGAAGATGAAATTAATATAGATAAAAATTTAGAATTATATAATAATCATCAGATTGATATTTTAAATCCAAGAATTTTATATCAAACAGGCATAATGAATATTAATACAGCATTAATAAGAAGTAGTAGAGAAGAAAGTTTAAGGGTAGTTGAAAATACTCAAATTATAGATTTAATCTCACCAGAATATGAAAAAAGCCACTATTTCAGGAATGGAAATAGATATGAGCCAAAATAGTGCAATATTTTATTGTCTACCATCAATATTAAAAGATATAAATGAATTAAAAAATTTAAAAATAGGATTACAGACAAAAGGATATGATGACTATATAGGAAATAATCTAATTGTTAGTATAGGAATTTTAGGAAAGGCCAGTAATAGATCTGGTATGAATTTTACTCAAATTTTTGGTACAGAAAATTGGAAAATGCTTTTACCATTCAGTGGAGAAGGCGAAAAGTTAGAAGATGACGAACACATCATTAACACTGAAGAAGTGTTTGGACATCAAGACAGAACACCGATTATGATGAAGAAATTCCAGAAACACACAGGGATTTCTAAATGCTGATGAACGAAGTGACGAATGTAAAAATTTTATCGTTACTATAAATAGTCAAAAAGTCTTTACTTTTTGAAAAAAGGGGTTATGATATAGATAAAATTAGACTAAATAGGCCAATAATGTAATAGCTAGATAAGTTTTTTGTCGGCCATCTTTGGCCAAATAGCTAGCATAGCCTTTAAGTTTTTCTTTTGAGTAATGATAGTAATGTAGCTAGCATAGATGTCGGCCATCTTTGGCTAAATTTTTCTGATATTTTCCTCTATAAAAGGGAATATCATCCCTCATTGTAAAACACCCGAACACACACACACACCCCTTTTGATCAATGAAAGCAATGAGTTTCTAATTCCTCTCCTTCTTAGTTTCTAGTTTTTAAGTTATCCCTTCCTAGTTCTTATATATATCCCAACAAAAAAAAAAAAAAAAAAAAAAATCCGCTGCTCCCCCTTCTCTGATTGTTGTGTATATCTCCTCTCACTACAACAAAAAACGCCTTTAACAACGGTTATTACCCGTTGTTAAACTAGATACACGACTGTGGTTGTATCCAGTGTTGTTATAAGTTCTCGCTCATAGACAACGGTTATTTACCGTTGTTGTTTAACCTTACAACAACGGTTTTCGCTCATAGACAACGGTTATTGACCGTTGTTGTATATCTGAACAACAACGGTTTACGCTCATAGACAACGGTTATTGACCGTTGTTGTATATCTGAACAACAACGGTTTTCGCTCATAGACAACGGTTATTGACCGTTGTTGTATATCTGAACAACAACGCTTTTTTCTAGATAGACAACGGTTTATACCCCTTGTTGTATATATGAACAACAACAGTATTAGCAACATATGTTAAAACCGTTGTTTATTTGTATTATTCGAATTTATATTCATTTTTTTAATAATATGCATTTTTATATTTATTTTTCGACTTGTTTCGTTAGTAATAACGTACAATATATATTGTGGACAACAAATGCTATAAAACAAAACAAATCTTAAAACCAATATCATTTAGAAAATTATCACATTCAAAAGGTAAATATAAGTATTATGTTGTAGCTAAAGTGAATAGTGTGCTTATAAAATCATACATGCTATTGCTAGTTACCAACAAAAATCTCCAACTTCATGAAATGATTCTCCTACCAAAATTTGCGAAACAACGACCTGTGTGACATAAGTAACGAAGAAGATTAAAATAATTTTCTAACACTAACATTAATTTTTAAATAACTATTACATACCTTTTACTCTCCAATATCTTCTTGTACAAATGTAGCCCACTCATGTCGAACCTCATCAATGTCATGAACCGAATACTCTTTATTTTTAAACTACAAACATAGTGATATCTGTATCCAAGGGAATGCAGATACAATATTTACATATAAATATATTTACATGAATTTTTCGTATCCTAAAATCTATGAAATTTTCATCAGTTTGGTTCCTGCAGAGAAACATAAACACTACAGGAAACATTATAAGCACTTAAATATCTGAATTACTCTTCAGACCTTCAGAACAGGAAGCCATTCAATAATAAGTAGCAGAATTAGCATGCAGTACAGCTCGATTATGTAACATGGTCAAAAGAATCTAGGTCACTAAAATTTTCTAAACTATGCCTCTATAATTCAGTAACCATGCAACCAGGTGATTGACACAACAGACACTGACAAGGCAAGATGAGTAAAAATTCAACATTACCTTAAAGAGGGGATCTTTGTCACCATCAAGATCAAACCAAGAGAACTCAGTGTTGAACTTTGATGCCGTGTACAATGCAATTTCTTTCTGCACAACAGAAAATAGATACAAAAAAAAAAAAAAAAAAGGGATGAACAGTCAACTCCTGAGACTAAACTATGGTTCAAGGTTAACCTAACAGAATAACATTGAAATTAAGATCACATTTAAGTCACATTGAAATTGTTTGACGCCAGTCATGTGTTGCTCTATGGTTGAGAATTCTTGCTTAGTCACATATATATATATATTTTTTTTGATATAGAGAAGCATTCATTATTCCACCATCCTCTACTGAATCTTTAGTGCATACATTTTTCCACCGGCTAAGATGGCATAGCATCTTATAGGCCACAGGTAGTATTTGGAGATTAGAACGCACTCTGAAACTGCTAATTTCTGGAAAACCTTTTTTACCGAAAAAATGGACCAAGCAAAGGTAAGTGACGAGCACAGTTTACACTATTTGGTATAATCTTGCAAAAACAACAATTTCACGACATCATTTTAGTCACTATTCTCCACTGATCATCAAAAGAGTTAGCAGAAGATCAGCTAGCACACCCTTGACCAGACACTCACATATATCTTTGCCTATCTGATGCCTAATTATTTAATACAGTGGTCAATGTCAATCATCTAAAATCTTTGAGTTGGCCAGAAATCGCCCAATAAACTGATAAAAGAGATCATAATTAAACTTTCTGGAATCTCTCACTCTCTAACAACTATTTATCAGTGATCGGAATAGTAGCCTAAAATTCTTCACTTAACCTTGTTGCCTGTAATATACTCCAAGAGCACCTCTAAGAGCAGTAGCACTAGGTTCAAGGAATCATGATGGAAGAGATTATCATAAGTCATTACTAAACTATGATTAAGATCTGTGAAATGCATAATAGGTCAAATAAAATCACTTAAAATTCCTCAAGGGCTCCAGTGTATTCAGATATCATAGGGAACCAGAAAAACAGCAAAAAGGTTTCGTGCAGCGAAAAAAAAAATCCAAACAAATGCTGGAAATAAGCTATCCTGAAAAATAAATAACCTAATAGAAGGCTAGGCACTGGAGTACAAATTTCTCCATCGAATCTAATTCAAGATCTAGGGCTGCATCATAATCTTTGACCTGCATCATTAGAAGAGTTCCATCAATGAGACACTACAAACCAGAGCATCAACGACACTCTACAAAAAAGAGTATCAAGACACTCTACAAACCAGAATACTCATTTTGATGGCAATACGGAGCATGAACTGAGGGAGAAAACTATAGGCTACCGGTAAAGCAAATCCATCATAATTATTCTATAAGCAAAAATTCACATATAAAACTACAGGCCGAAATACCAACTCCATTAAAAAGAACTTTCCTAAACCTCTAATTTCAGCAGAAACAAACTCCATTAGAAGTGATGGCAACAACAACAAAATGATATCATACCCGAAACCATAAAAAGCAGCAGCAAAATATCCAGCAACAACATCTCATCAAGTCAGCATCAACAAAAAAGTAACATTACAGCAATATCCAGTAGCCAAATATCATATGCAGAATTAACGTCGAAATCTAAGTAGAATGGCAATCAACTAAAGCTTCCATCTCAATGCAATCACCGAATTGTCAAAGAACCATTCATCTACCAAAATCAACCAATTTTGAAATCACAGCAGCAACAAGCAAGGCTAATTATTTAAACGAAACACCACGGAACGCAAAAGAATTGAAGGAGTGAATTACCTCTGCGACAGAGAGAGCAGCGAATGCGGTGGGAGACGGCAAAAAGACTAATCTGTTGTTGGCAATGATCCACCACAGAGGGTGAAATCTGGAAAGCTAGAAGTAGAAAGATGTATAAATTTCAAAGGCATAAATTACGATGCTGAAGAAATTAAAGTTGAAGCATCAATGTGGTTTTAATTCCTTTTGCAGATTATGAAAACATATATCCCCTCCCCTCTCGTCTCGTCTATAATAAATCCACTTATATTTGAATGAGTAATTTATTTTATTATTCAACGAGCTCGATATCGAGTGAAATAGTAAAAAAGAAGCATTTGAGCACAATCTTCAACTGTTGCATTGAGACAGTAGATAATCATACAAAAGGAGAAAGGTTACAATAATCATATTATTGTAAGAAGAAAATGAAAATTAAGGAAGAAAAGATCAAGATTGATATAAATCAATTCAAACAACACTATAACGACTCACGTTTTGAGCGTTGAGTTATTGTTTTTACTCTACAATTCTACTGAAGATTTTTAGCTGCATTTCCACAAAAAATTCCCCATTTGCCAAGCTAAGCATCACCACAAAATCATAAGCAAATCAAAGACGACAAGCAATAATAATACGGGCAATTCAAACAAAGTACATAAATTGGTAGCTCGACCAATTCTATTCCAAAACTATCATTCCACCACCCAATATCACATTAAATCAAGCATGGAAGCACAACCGAAATCGATTTTACAGCAAAAAAAATTAGAAATTGGAAAGGGGCTACAAACACAGAAAGTGCAGAAACATCAAATCAGAATCATGAATAAAGAACAACGAACATAAACCCTAATCAGAAATCTAGAAACACAAATATCACAAATCAATTCTTTTCACTAGCAACTAAAGGCAAACCACTTAACCAGCTTCTCACAATAACAACATAAGAAATTAAAGAACAAAATCACAAGTAAAAGCTGCAAAAATCAATCAAACGCCCTCCAAAATCTCCATACTGAATCCGCCAACAGAAGAACAATTTCGAGTAAAAATTTCAACAAGAATCAAAGCTCCCACCTTTAATTCAGGCCGCGTATAGATTGGAAGAAATAGGAAGCGAAATCGGGACCAAATAGAAACAATATTTCCACCTTCCTTCGCCGATACGAAATCAAGACTCCAATTGCGAAAAAAGGGAATAATTCCCCCCCTCTTTCCTTCCTTTTTCGATTTCGAACCTTCTTCAGCGTAACGAAGGCTCGCCTTTTCGATTATTCTTCACGATTTTAGTTTTCTTGAGCAGTCAACTGTATGAGTGCAAGGGAGGCGGCGACGTCGACGGCACTGCAGTGGGTGACGGCTATTACAATTACAGAGCGCACGAGAGAGAGAAAGAGAGTGGAGAAAACGAGAAGAGAACTTACCGGCGACGAGACCGGCGACGACGAGACCCGGCGACGGCGATGGTGGTGGTGACCAGAATGGCGCTCACTCCCCTCGCAGAAATCAGCGCGAAGAAGAAGAATTTGAGATTTTTGATTTTGGGGGTTTTTTGAAATTATTAGTTTAATAGGTAAAGTCAATTATCCACTACTCCTAAAATTTTCTAAGTTAGAAAATTTTCTTGGTCAGAAAATAGGCAACATAAATACGACAACGGTATCAAAAAACGATGTCTATATTACATTTAACAACATACATTTAACAACGGTATATAAGACCGTTGTCTAAAATTAATTAAACAACATACATTTAACAACGGTACATAAAAACCGTTGTCTATGAGCGCATGTTTTCGCACATAGACAACGCTGTAAGAAACAACAACGGTTTTTTGCAAAATAACAACGATATTTTTGAAAACCGTTGTCGTATGTGTGTTGTTGTTTCACTAAAAAGTGTTCGCAATAGAACGAAATCCTATCGTAGCACTAGCAAGTAAAACCAAAGTATCGAATCTCAAGGAAAACTTAACAGGGCAATTAATTATGTAGTAAACCTAAAACTAAGAAAGCAAGTAAATAATATTTTTGGGTTTTTGTTTTAAATCCTAGGCAAATAAAATAAATCAAAGCAAGTAAATAAAAGCAATTAAATAACTAATCTAGAACTCAAGAAATAAATCTAAGAATTAAACTAGAAGAAAGCAATTAAATCTACCTAGGCAAAAATCGAAAGGAAAGCAATAACGAAAGCAACGAAGGAAACGAAAGCAAAGAAAGATGCATAAATAAACCTAGACATGATGAATTGAAATCTGGAAATTAAAAGCAAATTAATCTAACTTGAAAACTTTGAAAAACGAAAGAGAATTGAAAGCAAGAAAAACGAATCTAAACTTTAAACTTGAAATCGAAAGAAAGAAATTAAACTTAAGGAATTTAAACGAAGCAATTAAGAAAACGAATCTAGAACGAAAGCAAGCAATTAAAACGAGTGAACGAAAGCAATTAAAGAACTTACGAAAATTGAGACGAAGAACGAAGAACTTGAATTAAATAAACGCCTTGAATTAAATTGCAATAAACGACAAACGAATCCGGATCCGAACAATAAAAGCTATAAAGTATTTAAGTGCTGAAAACTAGAGCTAAAAAGATGTCTAAGATGATGATAATTCGTGCACAAGGGATGATATATATATTAGGTATGAAAACCTAATTATATAAGGAAACAATCTGCTGGCCGGAACGTTGGACGGTCGTCCAACGTAAGTTGGACGCTCGTCCAGCGTCGCGTGCGCTCTCCTCTTCAATTCTGCTCTGCGCGCTCGTCCAGTGATCCTGCGCGCTCGTCCAGAGTACTCTGGACGACCGTCCACTGCACCTTGGACGGGCGTCCAGCGTCATGCTCGCCTAACACTTAACTCTTCTTCAATTCTTCACCTTTTTCGAGCCATTCCCTTCCGTTTCTTCCATCTAACGATCCTACACGAACCAAACTCAAACAACCCAATCATAGCAAAATACAAACGGAAGAGACACAAAACATAACAAAAACGGACTCGAAAACACTACGAAAATCCTAACATCTACACACCAATCAGTTGTTAAAGCCAATTTTTGTTGTAGTGTCTCTGGAATCAACCTGGAATGCTAGCCTAGAAAATGGAAAGCAAAAAACCAGTAAGATTTCATTTTTTGTGGATTAACATGTATCCCCAAAAAACATGCCATACCCCCCCTTTATGGTATCATATATATATATATATATATATATATATATATATATAAACTCTTAAAAATAAATTATTATATTTTTTCGCATATAATACAGTACATATTAAGGGTATCGTTGTTTTATAATTTTTTTTCTTTCTAAAATACAATACTAAAAAAATCTATATAAACTCTTAAAAATAAATTATTATATTTTTTCGCATATAATACAGTACATATTAAGGGTATCGTTGTTTTATAATTTTTTTTTGTAAAATACAATACTAAAAAAATCTACATGTTTGAAGACTTTATATCGCATGGGTACGACACTGTCACACTAGTATAAACTAATACGCAAAAAGGTTGAAAACTGTCATTGCAAAGTTACATATGAAAATTGCGAATGCTGGAACATGAATTGGTAATTTTGAGTCTGATGACATCAACTATGTTCAAGGTATTAAACTTATATGTCCAACATAATTTCGACACAAAAATCTTGATCATGATTCATGCACATACCAAATTTACTAAATTCATACTCACGATTCATGCACATACCAAATTTACTAAAATCTATTGTCTTATTACAAAGTCCATTACAGTACAATAATTTATGTTTCTCACTATATAGTACAACTACTACTCCCTCTGTCCACAATATATCGACCCTCTACCTAGGGCACAATTTTTTTTTTTTTTTTTTTTTTTTTTTTTTTTTTTTCATTTTGATGGTATAATAATAAATTAATGTGTTAAAGTGTTAAAGTGAAATAATCGTGGACCCATTTGAATTTTTTAATAGTATTAAAATGTTAAAGTATTAAAAAGTAGATGAATAAAGTGTTAAAGTGTTAAAGTAATTGTGGGGTCTACGATCCAAAATGGAAAGAGTCAGTAAATGGCGGATGTCCCGATATAGCAATAATGTCAGTAAATGGTGGACGGGTGGAGTATTACACTAAGAAATCACTCACAACAAGATGATTCAAAACACTAAATCTCACTCCCTCCGTCCCATACGTATGGGGATAACTTTTTTCCAGCACGAGAATTAAGATAAGAGTGATAATGATGGATAAAGTAGAGTTATTTAAGATAATATTCATATATTAGTGGAACGAATGAAAACAAAACTTATCGCTAGATGAATGGAACAGAGGGAGTATTAAAAAATGGGGTGTGTAAAAATGAGTGAAGGATAATATCTATTTATTAGATAAAATGGTTTCTTTGAGCACAACTTATACGAGTAGCTCCGATCTTGGAGCCCATGTCTTGGTCATCGACACAACAATCTACTTTTTTTAATTCTACTTATCTTATTATTTGATCATCACATGTGTTCAAGTTTATGCCGTTATCTCTTTGTACTTTTTCCAAAAAAAAAAAAAAAGAGAAGAGAAGAATTGCAAAAAAATGAAAAACTTAGGTGTATTACTAATTTATCTTTATTCTTATATTGAAATGGTGTATTACATAGTTGGGAAATGATAAAGTAGTTTCATGAACAATACTAACATTCAATCCACATTGGTGTAATAGTTTTTGGTTTTATTTTATTTTATAAATTCACAAGCACCTCCATCACCATAAGTGAATACATTTTCCGAGCTCATGTTATAATACGTTTTTAAATGAGAAAATAATAAAATAAATAAATTAAGTTCATGATTTGTATAATAGAGTGAAGATTTTTTAAGTGATGTTTATGTAACAAATGAAAAGTGTCCGATGATTGTGGACATACCGATAGAGTATTATACTATTATGTAAATCATTAAAAACTCAATTTACCTTTTTAATAAAAAATACCTACCATGTCCCACTGATAAAGGGACCTTAATTCTTTTTCGGGATGTCCTACTGATATAGGGATCTTTCTCAAAATAGAATATTATAACACAATAAACTTCTGACACATCACTTTAACCCACTAGCTTTCACTTTAACCCACTATCATTACTCTCATCTTAATTCCCGCGACGAAAAAAAAGATCTCTATCCCAGTGGGACAAAGGGAGTAAGTACTCCCTCCGTCCACCTATTTCTGACACGTTTGCTTTTTGCACGGGTTTTAAGACGGGAGTGGTTAGTGTGTAAAGTGTATTGTGTTTATGGATGTAGTGTATAAAGTGTATTTTGTAGGGAATAAACATATTTTAGAAATAGAGCATCATATATGCATAAAAACATGTTCTTGTCTGATCTTAAATGAAAGATCGTATAAAGACCTTTAATTTGATATAAAAATCATAAAAATCCGATAACAAACGAGCAAGTTATAATAATTTAAACTTTCGAAATTTAAATTATATTGAACTACGTGCAGAAAAAATGAGTGGATGAGATTTAAGTATGGAATGTTAAGTGTAATAAGGGATTTACTAATTGTACTACTTAGAGGCTAATTCTTTCCAAAAAAGGAAACGTGTCAGAAATAGATGGACGGCCCAAAAAGGAAAGCGTGTCAGAAATAGGTGGACGGAGGGAGTATTAACATAAAGTAGACTTTGACGATGTAAAGTTACATGGGGATCTCCTGAAACGACATTCGGTGTTATAAAATTTACTCGGCAATACATTTGCAGAAACATAAATTACATGCTTTTAATATATCAACGTCATTCCCTGGGCAAGGGAAGCGAAAAGCAAATACGAAAAGAAACGAGCTCGAAATAGTTCAGGAGCAGCAGCAGAAAGCAACACAAAAGTTTCTACAAAAGAACTTACAGTATGTCCAACAATATTAGCTTAAGGGATGATGCAGACCTGCTAGGGACGGTATCCGTTGTAAATATCTGCAACATTACCAGCAGTTTCGAGAAGGTCACTCTTCATACGTGCAACCTTCGAGCCTACATACTCTTTGTATGACGAAACCGTACTAATCAAATTGAAGAGTTCTTGAGCGCACAATTTGACTTCTTCCTCCGTTTTAATGATTTCTTCATGAAGCCCAGCCTTGGATGTCTTCATCAAAGCAAATCAATTCAAAGAATGAAATTTGAATACTTGAAAAGAACTATCATTTGAAGGTAAGCACTAAGTGACCACTTAATTACCTTCAACAATTCTGCAGCTTCTTTTTCAACTATAGAGATGTTTTGAACTTCCATATCGATTTCCTCTGCCATTTTTTTGGCTTCTGCCGTACATCTAGATATATACCCTTGCATTTCTTTTCTCATCATATCCAACTGAGCTTCAGCCTGTATGATATACCATGCAGTGCAACATATTCAGACATACTGTGTTCCTCTAGTTGCTTAACAAGCTTAAACTATATAGGGCATGGATTACGAGAGTTCCCAGGCTCAAAATTCTAGTTCATCAAAGTCACCATTTACCCATCTTAGTTTATTTTTTATGCAATACATCTTTTCTCATGATTAGATATCAGATTAACTTTTAAAAATTGAAGAGCTTCAGTACTCGCACAGTATCCAAAGTGTAGTAAATCTTAATCTCCAGGACCAGACCAACAAAAACCTGTAATGTAGACTATTTAACCAGAAAGAATTCGTTTCAAATGTATGATACCTGTCCAGAAGTTTTTATAACTCAATCATAGTTGATGGTATCATCAAAGATTTGACCTTTACTGACTCTGTCTGTAGTACGGGGGGTCTAAAGCACTAGAAATCTGTAGTATAATTTTATGACAATGCAAAACTCAAAACCTAGAACGCTACAAGGGACAGGTATATCTATTTTAAGAAACAACAAACCAAGTTGAGCATGCTCCTCATCAGAGAAAGGTTAGAAAATGGGTAGTCGTGGAAAGATAAAAAAGAAAGAAAAGAACCTTAAAAAATCGTACTTTATCAATCAGTTACGCTTTTTAAGATGCAGACTAGGGCTCACATCAAGCTTTATTTAATGTACATTTACTTAGATAGACTAAAGAAATGAAGGCACAAATGTGCCAACCTGAACTTAGTCAGGACATCATACTCTGAGTATATTCCTACACCATAATGTAAGGATCACACAGACATTAGTTTAATTTACTGCCATATGCTTTTGACATAGGGCGCAACTTCTTCACTCCAAATGAAGGAACATGGTAGAAACAAGAAGCGACGCATAATTTGATTCTAAATGTAATTGGAAATCTTCAGCACCTAGAACAATATTAATAGATTTGAGATAGTAGCCCTTTGCAGTAAGGTTGGCCCATGATAGATCAAAATGAAGAAACAGGATCATTTCTAGCAACATGTTAACAACTTCTTGGACATGAATTCTATCAAATTATATCCAAGTTCAATAATGGAAATCCAAAAATACTGCTGTCTGCCTGCTGTACAAGGGCAAAGTCATATTATCACACTCTACACTACAGGTTCTTGGGCCTACAACGGTAGTATACCTTATTAATGACAAAATTTGTTGAACTATTCACATTGTACTACTTAATAACTAGGAAAAGTGATGAATAAATGCAAAATGAGCAGCGAACATGCATGTGATCAAAATTCTTGGCACAACAAATTATGTGAGCATTAGTAACATTTTCAAGCACCTACTGCTAAAATTAGCTCTGCATGATTACCTCAGCATTGTGGGCTTCAAGGACAGCAATACGATTCAATTTATCCTCCAGCTTAGCAGCATTTTCACCTGACTGTTGCCTGAGAGAGATCAGTTCTTCTAATTTCCCCATTGAGCTTGCTTTCACTTCCTCAGCAAAGGAGGCAAGAGCAGGCTTTAGTATCCTCTTGTAATCTAACCCCAAGATCTCAGATGCTGAGGTCCCGTCAGCATTTAGCTGATATTGAAATCCATTTCCGAGCTTCAACCTAGAAATGAGTATCAAACAAAAATAGCCATCATGAAATGTGTAGCTGAACGAAACTATCTCAACCACAGGAGAACTAAATATTTAGAATCAGCTTGAGCAGAGCCTTTAAAAAAATGGAATTACTAGTTTTTTGTGGTGAAAATGAATGGATAGAAAAGTTTTTCTACCATTAAATCTAAAGTAGAGTAATGTTTGTATCTGGTTTCCTTGCTGTCTTTCTTGTACAAGTTCATTCTCATCATCTAACAGTACACTAGAACTTCATAACAGTAGAAAAAAAAAGAGACATGATGCATCAAGAAGTTTCTAGAAAGAGATGTTTGGTTGACTGATTACAAGTGTGCCGACACTAGCCATGGTCAATAACGATGCTAATAACTACTACGCAGTGTAAGCTATCTTAAATAGCATACAGAGGCAATCTCATCTCAGACTAACTCAAAGAAGAATTTAAACTTCAAAATTTTCAGTGACGCGGCATACAACAAACACATAGAATAAAGTAAAAGATGCAGGACAAAACACCATGTCATTACCTAACATTACCTATCATCAGTGGATCATCACTTATTCATATAAAAGGGTCCAAATAAGCTTGAGCAAGCAATACTAGAGATTGGTATACTAAAGAAGCAAGTATTAATTAGCCTTGAGTAATAAACTAGGTAGAATGTAAAGTCAGTGTATTCAAGTGTCCTTTAACCCCATTAAAACACAAATGTGAGTTTCAACTTCAAGGAAATAACCGAACCAATAGCACTACCATCTAGTTTATACAGTTTTAGAATAACTATGGATAGTACCAAGAAGAGCTACCTTCTTATAGCTTGGTTGCATTCCATCGTAAGACGTTCAAGATCCTTAAACTTATGCCCTATCTCAGAATCAAGCTCCCAGATCTTCTCCTCCGAGCAACTTCTCCCAGCCTCCGTCTCCTCATAATCCCGCTCCACAGCCTGTAATTCTCGCTTCATTCTCTCAGCATCCCTCGTATTAATTCCCTGTTCCCCAATTTTCCTCCTCAATTCCTCATTCTCATCAGAAATCCTCTTCCTCTCATCCACCTTGGCCTGTAATGCACTTTCCTTCTCCTCCAATTTCTTCTGCACATCAACCAAATGAGCATCCAACTGTCCGATCATATCATGGAATTTCATCACATCTTTTTCTAACACTGCCTTTTCTTGCTCCAAAGCCTCCTTTGGACTCGGATTCTTCTTCAAAGCCGCCAATTTGGCCTCCAGCTCGACAGCACTTTCTTCCACAGCCTTTGCATTTTCCGCCACTTTATCTCTCCACTCTTCCAAATCCCTACTACACTCTGCATCCAAACCATCCACGGCCTCGTCGTTTCCCTCAATGTAGAGCAAATAACTGTTTATATTGTACATCAACATCTTATCAGCCTCAAGTTCGGGCGCCGAATTCATTTTAGAATCTGTGTATTGGACTAACTGAACAAGCCAGTGGATAACTGCAAGCAAATTGGGCCATGAATGCGGCGTCCCAGGAGCACGCAGCGCCGATTTGTTCAGTTTGAAGGGGCATTTGAGGAACTTCAGCGAGTGACTGAGATCTTCGTCCCATTTCTGCGAATCGAACCCTAACTGTTGGAGCAGAAACTTGAGGGTTTCAATGATGTCTTTAGCGGAAGGGAGAGGGTGCTTGAGGGAAAAGGGGACTGATTGAGAGGCGAGGTAGGAGTTGATAGCGCGGAGGGCGGAGAGTTGGTAGGACCGGTCGGAAATGTTGGGGGCGGCTGCGGAAGGGCGGCCGGTGGAGGCAACGGACGGGCGGCTGCTGCAGAAGCTGGCATCCGATTCGCGGCGGGGAACTGGGGTGGAGAGGTACTGCCAGGGATCGGCGGTGTTGGTGGGCGTTGGAGGTGGCGGACGGCGGTCCGGGGCTAAGGACTCCGCTGGGCGGCGGCGGCCGGGGCCTCTCATCGTTGGAGGTGGGTTCGTGCTTGAGATTTTGAAATCCCAAATCTCTTGTTTCTCACATGTGTTGCGTGAGTGCATCGGTTTTTTCCCGCTTTTATGTCCTAAACCCTTTTTTCATTTTTTCCTCAAATTTTGAATGATCAGTTTTTTTTTTTTTTTTTGAATGAAAGAACATATTTTTAATCATGTAGGGGCCGTTTAGTTTTCAAGATTAAGAGCCCGTTTGGCTAAGCTTATAAGCAACTTTAAGTAGCTTATAAGCACCTCTAAAGTGTTTGGTAAAATAAGCTCCCAAGGAGCTTATAAGCTCCAAAAATAAGCTACAAGTGCTTATAAGCACTACAAAAAATAAGTTCCTCCACCCCAGCTTATTTTTTCAAAAGAGGCAAAAAATAATATACCCTAAGTGAAGTTAAAAAACTAATATTAGGTTTGGATGTTTAAAAACACAAAAATTACTCATAATTCCAAAATTGGGACAAGATTACCCTTCTGCTGAGAAAAGGCGCGATTTCATCATCATATCACACCTGCACAAACCTCGGTAACTGCATAATCAACTCCTCTCTCTCTCTCTCTCTCAGAAAACCGACGATACAACTCTCCCTCTCTCTCCCTCTCAAAAACCAGAAGAAACGACTCCACTCTCTCTCTCTCACAAAAAAACCAGACAATACTCTCTCTCTCAACCACTGCGATTCTTCTTCCATCCCGATAGAAGCAACTTTCCGGCCGACGAAAAACCACCGTGAGCAAGGTAGATGGCGCCACAAAAATCAAAACGTTCAAAAACCAAAGAATCGACACAAGACAGGCATGAAGAAACAGAAATCGAAGAGGGGCTACAGGAGATGGATGTGGATGCGCCTAGTTTCTTAAGGCCAGAGGTATTTTTCTTCAATCTTCAACCATACGTGTTCATATTTCCAGAAAAGTTGAGCCCTATTATCTGAACACGTTTCCAGAAAACTCGAACCCTAGTCTCTGCAAACTGTGAAAAACAAATTGTATGTAAGATGATGAAATAATTTTTTGCTTGTAAAATAAAATCCTCAGTACGAATGTCCAAATCAAAACTTGATTTGTCAAAATTTTCGAAAAATCCTCAAATTTTCGTCAAAACTTAATGTTTTTGAAGCACTAGTACTAAAAATGAGGGGTTAATCCATATTCTGGGATGTTTTGTGAGTAAAAACACCTAAAAATTAGGGTAATATCCCTATTTAAGGTTTAATTTGTGAAACTTCTGCTCATTTTCAGTAAATTTGTATGTGTTTCGTACTTAAGAACATATCATTGATCTGATATAAAATTTCACGTTTCAAGTAAGCTTTATTGATTTCGTACTGAGTTCTTATATACACATAGTAGTAGATAAAAGTTATGTATTTTTCTAGTAAGATTTTGTGGGTTTCGTAATGTGTGTTTAAGCAAATGTAGTAATTTTGTACTGTGTTGTAAGAAGTAAACAAAAATTTGCACAATACTAGTAAGCTTTTATTTGTTTCGTACTGCGTACTTAAGTACATAATGTGAAATGAACAAAAATTTGCACAATACTAGTAAGCTTTTATGTGTTTCGTACTGTGTAATTAAGTACATAATGTGAATTGAACAAAAATCTGCACAATACTAGTAAGCTTTTATGTGTTTTGTACTGTGTACTTAAGTACATAATGTGAATTGATCACAATCTAATATTCTCTAGTAATATTATGTAATTTACGTACTACATTCTTATTTGAATGTAGTGGATATAGCACACTTCGTACTATGTACTTAAGAGCATATCCTGAAATGATATGATATGAACTAAGTTTACTTCAACTGTACAGATCACATGGACCTACAAGAGGTCACACTTACTCCAATACCCGAGCAAGACAATGCTGACAGGATATGAGTCAATGGCTAGCGACATCGATGATGTCCTAAAGACAATATTCGCTACTGCAGCTAAAGAGGTTAAACACTCTTGTTTGGGATGGTATACAAAATTGAGTAAATACAGCAACCGCAATGGGAAAATGCTGCATTAAGTTGTATTCATGGAGGTGAAGCTAGAACCAAATCCGGACCCAACATCACTATGGTTCAAAATTTGAGAAAATGTCCTACGGTTTTCAAGGACAGAATATGCGTGATGGAGCCCGTAAGTCATGGTTCGAAGCCCGGAGGCCCAGAATTATAGATGATATGGGATGAAGATTGAAGATGTTGGGAATTGTTAAGGATCACATGTTAAGGGGGAACTCATATGGGACACTTTGAAGTGAGTGTATATTTGTTTTGATTTGATCCCAAAACCCCTAAGTATCCTATTCCCAAGCGACCCAATTTGATGTAGAGATAGGTTAGAATTTTCTAAGCCTATACTGTTAGGATGGCTTCTTATTTTGCTCTAGTAGCTTAGGTTTTAGACTGCAGGAATTTCAAATGAAGGCCACTCACTTGAGTGTGTTTTCCAAGTGAAGCGAGTCTGCCCAGCCGAAGCGTAGCGTGCCGAAGTATAGCGAAGCGAAGCGAGCGCTACAGTAGATTCGAAGTGAGTCTGCCAAAGCGAAGCGAAGCGAGTGGTACAGTAATAAGCTAAAGCGAGTCAACACGGGTCAACGATTAATAAAGCCGTTACTCGGGAAAATTATTTTCCAAGTACCCGCTACAGTATAACCCTGAAGCGACTCAATTGAGGCGGACGCTACAAATCTAAAGCGAAGCGAGCCCCTACCTAACAGAAAGCGACAGCACTATTCCCACTCCAATTTGAACGTCGAGTTCAAACTCGAGTCAACTGAAGATCACCGCATTAATTGCGAGATCTCCACGTGTCGAAAGAAGAGAGGAGCAGCGGAGTAGACTGCCAGGCCGACAAGGGCGCCGCTACAGTACTGGCTCGCTCCAGTTACTGTTATATTTGTAACTTAGCCATTTTTGGCAAAGAGACAAACTTGCGCACCTGGAAAAGCAAAAGCCTGCGCAAGTACTGTCGAGAGGAGGAGGGACAAGGCCACCTACCAAGCAACGAATCTCGGCCAACCCTCTGCCTATAAATAGTGAAGGATGAAGACGAAGAGAAGCAGATTACTACTTGAGCATTGAGCGCCTACTGCAAACAAACACTCCCAGCTTACAACATACATTCGAGTCTTTGTTTCCAAGTGTTCTCCGAGTACCAGTCTCATCGGAACTCGTCTTCGCAACCTTCACACTTAGATTTCTAAGCCCATTCCTTATCCAAGCTTAGAGAAGAACTCTAGCCTACTTTGCACTTGTTGTAAAGAGTTCTTCATTAGTGTGTCTGTCGAAACAGAAAACCCTAACCCTAAAGTTCTGTTAGGTTTTGTGTTCGTCGTCGAAAGGTTGTTTTCGATCCAAGGCTCTACTTTCCTCGATAGTAGAAGCCTCGATCATAGAGTTTAGATCCAAGCTTACACTTTCCTCGATCGTGTGAAGC